>VXBO01009795.1:159148-178927 GCA_013400135.1 Rhinoptilus africanus | reverse complement strand
TATATAACCCTGATTACAACCCACATGGTGGTCTTTCATACCAGAATCAGTTATGCCACAAACTAAACATTTCTGCATTGCAGTGTTTTTAAAATTTCTTTAACGGTATGATGACACTTTCTTGGTCCCACAGTCTTTTTTTTTTCTTTAATTAATGTCATTAAAATATTCAAGCAACACAACCTACATTTATGCAGCTACAGACTGCAATTTGCATATGATTACTTATATGAACAATTATTTCTTTAAAAATGTATGTAAAATACTTTTTACAGTCAGTTACAAGCATGAAATACCACAGACCAAACACATTTATGTAAAAATATGCTCTATAAAAGTCACTTTAAACNCATAGAAGTCACTGTTGGGCATAGGACTGGTGCCTCATTCTTTGACAGCATTCAAAAGGATGCATTTCCAGTGAGAATTTTTATCAGATCACCCTTAAAGAACTCTGCATTTCTGTCATGCCTCCAGAACTGCCTAAATCACAGTTTTATGACTTGTTGCAAGGATATACCACTATCAATGTGAGACTCCACAACATCTTTTCTCTGTCTGCTCCTTTCCACACACCCCTTTTCATCCTTCCCTTTCATCTAGATTCTATCTTTTTCACTTCAAATCTAAAACCTAATACCCCCTCTCTACTTTTCTTCTCATACTTCAGTCTGACCATAATTTCCTGGTGGGTGTATTTCCTAATGGGCAGCCAGGTGACTTATTTTTCTGTATGTTCTCTTCCTAGGATTCTCTTCAAGGTGAACGTCCTAGTTTTAAAAGACATGGGTTTTTTCAAAAACACCAGCAAAGTCGGGGGTTTTTTGTTTTAGTTATGAGCAAGACTTTCTATTTTTCATAGACACATCATATGCAGAATTATAAAAAAATAAATGTTTATCAGTTCTTTTAAAAGAAATCTTAAGCCTCTAACACCAGTCTTGTATAAAAAAAATAAACACCAAAAAATCTGATAAGCGGATACTCTAACCTGTATTTAAATATATATATGACATGCTTTTACTAGGAAATGCATATTCAGAGTCGGATCATCTCATACTGCAATAAGGCAATGAAACATTCATCACCGTTGTGTTTTAATCACCAGGGCAAGTGATTCAGCTTTTTGGGATAGTGTTTGCTTTATTTAAAACACACAATCTTCATCCACAACTGCTTCAGTCCTTTCTCTTACCTACTACCCCATAACAGAAAAAACCCCACAAACATACAAATCCAAGACAAAACCAAAACAACTGCAATACTATCTAGAGATACCTACCTGAAGAAAGGGAACACATAAATAACAGGGTATATGTGAGAATCAAGTGACTTTGGTAAGATGCAATGATCCCAGAACTGAGAGAGATTAACTAAATATTATGTACATTAATTAGCCTTGAGTGCAGCTATTTTATATTCCGATGCTGCCACTGTAGTAAAGTTTAGTAAGAAAATAAGTGTTATATATAACTATGCCAACAAGTACACCCATGTACATAAATTGAAGACGGGTGTGTCATAGTACCATGCCTTGAAGTGAATGTTGTAATGTAAGGGACCAATACTAATAAGTGCACTCCTGCAGGTCCCAGGCTGGTAGCAAGCTCACATTACCTCCTTCTCCCTGCAGAAGGGTTGGGACAGAGTGGAAACAAGTTTTCTGGTTTTATAATAGAGATCAAACGGGGCACGTTGAAAGCCATTCCACTTTTTACCTCCTAGCCCACAGATGTTCATCAGAACATCTGGGCTTTTACCAGAAGGACAAGAACAGCTGTCAGCAACTCGGCATCTAAAGCCCCCTTCATTTACCCTGAATGGGATTCAAACACAAGCATGTGCTCAAATCCCCTGTACCGCGCACTATACTCTAAGGAATGTAAACACAGCATGGACAAACCCATGTTCCAATCCTCCACATAGTGAAGGAGATGATGGTGGCATAGGCTTTGACAGATTAATGTTTTCCCTAGAACAAGCTGCATAGCTTTTACCAGGGGAAGGAAGAAAACTATTAAGTAACGCTTCATCATTCTCTCCTGACTGACAGCACTGGTTGTATTTGGAGAGGATTGCTTCAGTTAGGAAAAACGACCATCAGCATTCCTTTTCCCTGGAAATGGTCTCACTGTTTCTTGAGTTAATCACATGGTTTCACAGCAGTTTAGGTGCTGTCTATATTTTCACGAAAAGCCACATACCTGTTGTAGGTGCCTGCATCATTCTCAGAAGCAGTTTGTGAATCAAAGCTTATGATTCCCCTTCCTCCCTGACTGTGAGCTGCAAAGCATTTCTGGTTTCCCTTCCCTCTGAAATCTGGCTACTGCACAATACAATTCAATTACACGTTCTTTGTGGAAAAAGCTGGAGAACAAGAGGCAGCTGCAGGCAGAGAAATAAACCAAGGAGGTGTATCAGTTGTAAAGTACCCAATTCCACTGCAAAAGTGCTGAGCTGTATGACATTATGAGAGAGACAAATTATATCGCTATAGAATTATAGGATTCCAGGCAGCCTGAGATTTAAATACAATTCACTCTTCTCTGAGCTGTTGCTCCAGGCTACGCAAATGTTCTTAAAACTTCATTTACTTGACATACATTTTTTTCCCCCTCAATTGTAAGTTAAGATGACATCTGTCTTTTGAAACAATACACAGTTTGAAAAACGGTTATTTCCTCAAGGAAAATACTCTACCTGACAATTTTCATCCCTCTTTGTGCATTGAAACCCATATTTCTTTTGAACAGTTCTACTAATACTAGAAGGTATTTAACTGTGCGGGATAAAGGAACTTGCTCAAGACACCAAGAAAAATATTTTTCTTGTTTGATTCCTCAATNTTAAACAATGAAGTGCAGTAGCCCATAAAGAAATCATAGTATATCCTTTAATATTTTCAGATGGGTTGGTGAGGAGAGATAGTAAATCACAAATTAGAAAATGGAAAATAAAGAAAGCCCCCAATCCCTTTGTTTACTTGATTTACAAACATGAATCCTAATTTCTTACTGAGAAAAAAGCCAGGGAAAATAACTAATGCACAGAGGTAAATATAACCCGCTAATTTGTTGTTAAAAATAGCCACTAAAAGTTAACAACCCCTTCTTTTGAAATCTTAGTCCTCTTGGAAAACCATGCAGTTGCAGTTTTCACAGAGGGCAATTATCATTTTAGATAATACCTTTATATCAAAAATATTAATACCTTTAAATCAAAGGTATTAGGCACAAAAGTTTCCACCCCCTAAAACAAACAGGGCTTGGGTGAAGAAGAGCATGCTAAATACCATGTTTTACCCTTTTAAACTATAGGGACGGCTGCTTTATATAGACCTGAACTACAGATTTCTGCAAAGCAACATTTGGTCCAGAAGAAAAACAACAAAAGACACACTGAACAAGTACATCAGAATACTGGGCTTCAAAGTGCTGTTTGTTCATTCTAATACTTGATGCCTTTTAGGGGAAATGCACAGTTGGCTAATATTTCCTGGTAAACTTTTTAAAACTTGCTTTCTATCCTACTTTGACGCCTCATCAAAAAACCTACTATGCTCATTCTGTTTTATCCTAAGACATGTTCTTGATATTTACATTTCTTAGACTTGTTTCATTTCAGGTTTTAGTCTCTTTAGGCTGCTTGTCCTTGTATTCTTGAGTCTATGCTAGACTCTTGTATTTTCGTAACTCCTCAAAGTCTGATCATGTCACAATGTGTATTGGTATTTGTTTATGTTACTATCGCTGTTCTACTTTGTAGAAGAAAAATGGAATGCTGCATCTAGCAAATACGTTTTTCCCAATTCATTCAAATGCATTTCCCTTTTGACAACATTTTATAGCTGAAAATATATATTAAAAAAATCCTTTAACTCAGGTTTCTCTTTTCACGCACAGTTTCTTATAGTGACTGAGTTCACATCCAACCAAAATAAAGCTCTGAAAACCTTCAGTAAAAGGCAAACAATTGAGAAAGAACAGCATGAATTGGGGGCGATTCAGTCAATAAGACAGTGAGGTGCAGACAAGCTATTGCAGCTACAGAAGAGAATATGCACGATTATTTGATAACAGGCAATTATACATATAAAAACTTAGGATGCACAATCTTACATGATCAGCTTGACATCTTAAAAAAATAAATTAAATCTTAAATGAGCACGTACAAGTGGAATGCAATTTTACAAGCTACAGAATTCAGAAAACAGAAATACAGAATACAGAAATATAGCTAAGGCAATGCTCTGCATAACTCCATTCTTTCCCTTTGGTAAGGATACATTGGGTAAAGCTAGATATAGCTATATAAATAAGTCTAAAACTACACTGGACTTCCGTAGAAGCTTCAGTAGAATTTGATCAGCTTGAATTTCATAGGGATTCATTCAAATCTGGAACAAAAAAAAATCTTTTGGGTTCTGAAATTAAACAAGAACGCCCAGTTATAAGTCTATTATATCGGTCAGAGCAAGAAACAGGAGGGCCTGGAATTCAGCCCCTACCTGGGCTCTGGTTTTCTGAAGTTACACATTGTCATCTTAGATTTTGGAGGGATGTGAAAAGCAATTGCAACAACCACCACCTGAAGCAAACAAAAAACCCTAAACACGCCTAGTAGCATTTTCCCTGTCAAAACAATAAAACTTAAGAACAACAACTGAACAACAGGTTCTTATTTGTATGCTCTGAAGAAAATTCCTCTCAAATCCAAATTTGGCAGCTAGTTTAAACTGAGTAGAGTGACCATAACTAGTAATCTATATAATCTTGTTACAATCCATTCTACCACTATATGACTAAACTATCCCTCCTATACTTTTTATTTTAAACTATACATACAAAGCCTGACAGTACTTTCAGGGAGAAAGAAGCTTACCATCAAACCGAAGAGGCAACAAACAGATGATCACACAAGTGGCTTGGTGATTAATCTTTTAAATCACCTGACATCAGGAGGGGGCAGCAAAAAGTGTGCAAAAGTCACACAGACATACCCATAGTGATTTGAATTTTACATACAAAATTCGATTCAGACTCCTTTGATTCGTGGCAATAGGCCTTCTTACCAATAGGAACCCAACTGGAGTGATGTGTAATTGTTTTTGCATCCTGGACTGGAAAAAGGTAAATTGATGACAAGCAAAAAAAGCTGCTTAGAAAGTCTTTTCAAACTTTTCAGCTAGATTTTTTACCACAGATCATAGGTACACATGCAAATTAGGTGGAAGTCAATGGAACATATGTAATGATTCAGGGAACTGTTCTATCTATCAGTGAGAAATAACAGATCATATAATACTATCACTATGAAAATTGCTGTATCCATAGAATAAGTTCATTTCTGCTAGTACAGTATATATTCACCAAGCTAGGACCAATGGAAAATGCTGAGATTTCTCCTCTGCTCTGGCTAAAAAAGTAGAATGTGAAGGATATTGGCTAGAGTTTGAAAGAGCTACTACTTTCATCCTTTTCAGGGAGGAGGCTTGGGAGTCCCCCTTCTTTAAAAAAGAAAAAAAAAGGAGGAGTCTCTCGGGAAGAAGTCATGCACTAAGTCTACAGAAACAAAGAAAAGGCTAGCATAATCGTCACAAATCTGGGAAAAGGAAAGACATTAAGAAATAGGCAAGGTAAGCAGCAAAAACCTAGTTAGGGTAGAATGTACTAAGCAGAAGGAACTTCATGGNGAGAAGACAAAGGCAAAGGCAGATTTATTTCTTTTTGTTGAAAATGGGTATTTTTCATGCCATTAAATAAAGCTTAATGTTGTTTCAGGACTCCCTCAAAACTATTGTTTCTTGAATTGCTTCTATCATTTTTGGAAGAGTTGAACTATAGTCCTTAGGCAACATATCTATGGAGTAATGTGAGTAATCTGTTAGTCAATTACTTGCTCTCAGAGACAAACAAGACAGAAAACCAAACATTCAGCATGTTTCCAAAACAGCTGGGATTTAGAATCCTACTACTGTGAAGCAGCAGCAGAGGAAAAATGCCAGAGCCGAAGGAAGCAAGCATGTTAGTGCATACTGAAATCCTGGGAAGTTTACTGCATGCAAGCCCTGTGGGCTCAATACAGAGTCTAACAAAAGCCTGAACAAGAAGAGTATGACCACATTCATGGCACAATTTGAGAGCAGATTGTGTTTAAAACCTTACAAGCAATAAGCCCTAACGTACCTCATCGAAGTATCTATTGTTTGCTAAAACATGCAGTGAATTACAGTTTATTTCTCAGGTTTTCCAAGAATGAAAAAGACTCAAGTTTCAGCATGATTAAAACCAAACTACGCTTGCACTATGGAAAAACAAAATGATTCACTTATCAGAACAGTGCCACGTAAAAAGAAGAAAATTTCATAAACCACAAGTGCTATTTGAAAAGTTCCAGGATTTCCTCAAGTAAAGTTTAGGATTATTTCCCTTCTAAGAGTGACTTAACAGTTACTCACCATTTTACAACCTTTTTTTTTAAATACATTGCTCAAAATGTAGAGATGCCTTTGGACAAAATAGAACTATTCTATATCAGGTCTGGTTACCAGAGGCCAGCTCATGTCCTGTTTTAGTATGGTAATCTTGCCTTGCCTGTTGTGTACACCTTAATTTGCTTGTCCATTTTGATAACACACGTTATGACAGCTATATTTTGTTATATAATGGGTGACTGGGTCTCCACCCACCTGCAGAGAAATCAATGGTAAGAATGTACTTACCGTTTTCATGTTCAGTCCCTCTGCTTAGCTGGATCAACCTATAATCCACTGGATTTTATACGCTGTGTTCTTAAGGGGAAGCATTATAATATTTTGTTCTCAACACTGTTCTTATAAATTAAGAAAGCTGTGGTACAACAGGTACTTTTTTTAAAAAAGATTTTTTGATAAACAGCTTCTTAAAAGTGGGTGCNTCACCCATGCTGTCTCTAGGGCAGATTCATTGATTTTTGAGCTTGAGATTATTCTAAATAAAGTTCAATAGTTTCTTCATAAAGTCCAGAAGTGATGGGGATGTGGTTGGTTGGTTGGTTTGGTTTTGTGGGGTTTTTTGAAGTTTCATGGTATTGAAGCTAATTCCCCTCCTCTTCCCTCTCTTCCTTTAATTGCTTTTTAATTTAATAAATTTAATTTTCTCTTCTACATTTAGTAGCCTTCTAATTTGTCTAGTAAAAATTTCACCTCCATCTTCTTCCCCAGGCATCAGTTACCACCACACTTTTCACAAAAGATATTCTGCCAGCAGAGTTGAGTCTTTGCGCTGACCCATAGAGGAGATGGGGCAGGACTCCCATAGATCAAAGGTGAATCCTTGTGACATGCTGTAGAACTGAAGATAAATAGTGGATGCCTACTAAAAATTACTTTTTCCTGATGCTTTATAATGATCAAGCACATTTTCTGATCACTGGCATTAACTTAAAAGGCTTAATTTTGCTATTGTCTGCCACCCTTTTCTCTTTCAAAGGTGAAATAACAGAGTTCAACACAGCAGTTGTAAGCCTGGGTGAAAAATTTAATTTGTCTTNGCTAATAAGATGCTATTTCTTAGCCAAATCACAGGAACTTTAGGAAAATTCTTCTGACTGTTAGACGAATTTAACTCTTGCAAGAAACAGGAACAAGGAATGGCGAAAGCAGGGTTGCCTGTGTACGCATGGTAGAATGAAGATGCAGTATTGCAAAGACAGAATGTTAAGCCGATATCGCTCCCAGGAAAGGACCTGAAGTTATTAAAAATCCTGACCACAAGTTAACATATTTAAAAACCAGGTTTATGGAATGTTTTCTGATGAAACATTTAAAGAAAGAAAAAAAGAAACAAAAACCACTTCAGCAATATGAGATTTAATTATTAACCAGAAGAGGAAATATTTTAAAATCAGTGAAGTCAGATACAAATATGTAGCCTCTAAACCAAACTGCTGAAATACAGTTCAACATTTTCTATCCTGAAGATAGATTTTATGCTCTCTTTGTTTAATCATTCAGAGAATATTAAAGAAAAGTACAAGTGCTTTACATTCAAATGATCTATATATTGCAAATATGCAAATTTATGAAAGGGAAGTAAGAAATAAACTAAAGACATTTTTCTTAATGCCTATTAGCTTTTGAACCCATGTGCTGTGTTATCTACCACAGGACAACTGCATGCTTGTCCTGCAGGAGTAACTATTCTTTTCCCCACAAACTCAGTGTCATTAACTTAAAAAAATAAGTCTGAACCTGTACAGTCCTAATGCTCTAGGACAAATATAACTAAGGCAACTTCAAGTGAAATACTGAAGACAGTCTGGGCATTGTGATAACTTAATTAGCTTTGTGCTGCCTTTGCTGGACTAGTACNTTGCAAGATTCCTCTTTGTTCTTCATGCAACTTCAGACTTGGACCAGTAAAGATGCAGTAAACTATATAAACCCCTGACTTCACTTTGAAATCCCAGGCTTTCAGAAGGAAGATGCAATTCTCTCACCAATATAGAGAATGGCCCACAGAAAACCCCCAAAACAAAACCCCTCTGTTTTCTAAATACTGCATGAAAGGATTTTTAGTGCTGCTAAAATACATACGTATACATACAAGCATATTAACTACAAAATGAGCTCTTCAATTTCATNAAAAAGAAACAAAAACCACTTCAGCAATATGAGATTTAATTATTAACCAGAAGAGGAAATATTTTAAAATCAGTGAAGTCAGATACAAATATGTAGCCTCTAAACCAAACTGCTGAAATACAGTTCAACATTTTCTATCCTGAAGATAGATTTTATGCTCTCTTTGTTTAATCATTCAGAGAATATTAAAGAAAAGTACAAGTGCTTTACATTCAAATGATCTATATATTGCAAATATGCAAATTTATGAAAGGGAAGTAAGAAATAAACTAAAGACATTTTTCTTAATGCCTATTAGCTTTTGAACCCATGTGCTGTGTTATCTACCACAGGACAACTGCATGCTTGTCCTGCAGGAGTAACTATTCTTTTCCCCACAAACTCAATGTCATTAACTTAAAAAAATAAGTCTGAACCTGTACAGTCCTAATGCTCTAGGACAAATATAACTAAGGCAACTTCAAGTGAAATACTGAAGACAGTCTGGGCATTGTGATAACTTAATTAGCTTTGTGCTGCCTTTGCTGGACTAGTACTTAAGCTAGCTCGTTTGTGCTGCCTTAGTACGAGCATGTCAATCTCCAGCCTACAGTGCACAGGGGCCACAGTTTTATAAATTCTTACAAGGCAAGTCATCTGAAGAAGCAGCCTGAATTATCCTACTTCGGTTTAGCCCTTGTATAATCCTGTATTAGCCTATAAAACTTTGAGATTTGGTGGAGCAGTACAGTCAGTTAATGATCTGAACACGTTCATTTTTTCAAGTATAAAACCAGAAATGAAATGAAAATATCTGTCTCAAATTTAATCTCTTACCTTGCTGAGGTCTCTCTTGTGTCTTTCATCTAAGATGGATTCTTCGCATATAGAATAACTTCTCTGTTCACATTAAGAAGCAGAGATAACGCAACACTTCAATACACAGATATGACTATTAAACAGTATTTTTGAACTGCATAAGAAATGGTCAAATGGGAAAACTTTGCAAAAATGTTGTCATCCTTATACTCTGTAAAAGCAAGAATATAGCATCTGCATTTGTCTTCTATATAACTCAGGCAACAATATCCTGGCAACCACATTTCAATGGAACAAATCCAGGTAATTAAAATGACTACATCTAGCATCCGTCTCTCTTTATCATCCCACTTGATAGGCCAGATTTTCTTATTTGGGAAGTGATGGTCAAAAATCTGCTACATACACTTAAGTAAGATGTTATCTGTCTCTGAGATAATAGGGCCTTTAATTTTGTTTATGACTGTCAATTTAGCTGTCTCGTTCATAACACTACCTTTCTGAGAACTTCAAAAATGAACTTTACTGGTTTGGTACATGTAATACTTTTTAGACATATGCATAGTTTGGTGGATTTCATTAATAATTTAGTAATAATCCTGCCAAACTTTGTATTTTATGTACAAAGGTTAAAAGGATTAAATTCAG
Source organism: Rhinoptilus africanus (assembly GCA_013400135.1). Classification (NCBI taxonomy): domain Eukaryota; kingdom Metazoa; phylum Chordata; class Aves; order Charadriiformes; family Glareolidae; genus Rhinoptilus; species Rhinoptilus africanus. Next base: position 168,858 of record VXBO01009795.1, on the reverse strand, counting down.
TGCACTAATAAACCAATTGATGCATTAACATCCTGCATCATGTCCACTCACTCAAACATTTTAGTAGATTCCTAATACCATTAGTCAAAACCTTGGCTTCCACACTCTGCAAATGCACAGTTTAATCCCACTTTGGAAGCCAAACTTCTATTAAATAAATCTATGGAACATGAGTTCAGTAATAAAGACCTTTTGGATTCGCTTTCTTTCAGTGGTCATGTGAGCAACTGCTATGGCCTCTGTGTTGACCATCTGGGGACTTCAGCAGTCACACTTCCTCTGAAAAGGAAAGTGAGACGAGAAGCAACTCTGCAGCAAAATACAAATGAATGACTGTTGATCTAGTTCATACCACTCGATCAAAACTGACTTCAAACTGAGTGTTGTACAAAGTAAAAAAGTGATCTTGCACTTTGGTTTTGGGTGCATAAATTTGACTACAGGGATGTATTTTATCTAGATCTCAACATTCATACCCATTACCTATAAGATTAAATTCTCAACATTAGATATCATGCTATGACCTCACTGTCCTGAAAGAAACACTAGAAAAGATGTTAAGAAATGGGCCTTATGGTGACAGCAGCCTCATAAGGAGGCACAACAGAGCTGGTAACCTACATCAATGCTTTATGTTTCCTTGCACCATATCGCCACACACTTATCTGCAATTCCCATAGTCTAACCTGTTACAACTACTTCATTCCCTTCATAAAAAGCAGCAACTTCATTAATGGAGAGGAAGTTTCTGTTCTCGCTTTTTACATCTAAGGCTGCTGGTACTTCTGTTACTTCCACAATAAGCCATTTTAGCAAAGTCAAATACCCTGGGGAATCTCGTGGGGAAGTAAGGAGGGAAAAGAAAGAAACTAACTCCCTCTTTCAAGAAGGTTCACTCATCATTCCCTTTTTCAAGCTTACCTTCACAGCCCTAACTATCATGTTAAAGTAGGTTTAAATGCACAATGTGAATTAGATTGGATTCTCTTAATTATGTTTTGCCTGGTTAAGAGACTAGCCTAACACAACAGGTCTTAAGTATGAATAAATTAGCCTTTGAATTATGTGCAAACCATAGCTTTGCAAATACACACAGATACACAGTGACAGTTTTTTCTCATGGAATCACAGACAAGACACAGCTTTGGAACAGTCTGTCCACATCTATCCACCCAGTTATTCTCTTTTCTTCTCAAAATTTATCTTAGAGTTTGCCTTGCCAATAATGCAAAAAAAATTTTCCCCATGATTACATGCTCACATTCTACTCCCCAGTTACTGTGCTGAAACCCAAGACAGGAAACTGGGCAAACATAGCATTTTCAAACACATAGCAAGAGGAAAACACACACATACACAACATCCCCTGTTGCCCAAGTGGACAAAACACAACATGCCAAGAGAAACAAAATACATTGCTATCAGTTTCTGCACAGAGGAAGCCCTTCTAGCATTTGAAAAGGGCGAGAATATTTTCCTTACAAATCATGAAGCAGAGCAGCTTTTGCTATAGATCCAGAAGAAATAGCTCACACTTACCCCATTTCATCTCTGTAAATACAAAGATTGCTTGAAATGGCTGGGCTATCTCATCTGAAGAGACTGTAATGGCCTGGCAAAAAGGAATAGATGGGAGTTCAAGGATTTCTTTTATACTTCTACAAGGCTACATTTAATTTAGCTTTTAGAGTACCTCATGATTGTGTTCTTTTCAGTAGTTTTTTTTTTATTTGATTTATTGGTCTCATTTCTTTACAGAAACTCTAGTATTTTGATAGTTAACTGTCAGCTGTTCTGCAGTGTACAAGCAATTCTTCATGTGGAAAATGAACTGCACTAATCTGACAATAAATGGGCTGCAGCTACCCAGCACGTACATAGATCAAACAATAAAAGAAAAAAGTGGCAGCACATTTGCAAAGTCCAGTGCAGCAGATGTGTCTTAAATCTGTCTTCTTAGAGATTACTAATATATATAACAGAGCATGCATTAAAATGAATATGTTAAAAAATTAAAGGTAATAAACTCACACTAAATATGAGTGCAGTAGACAAGGTTATGTTGATTAAGCACCAAGTATTGCAATTCTTTAACTACGTTTAACTGAACCTACACAGCAGTCCCTGCAACATGCAAAAAGAACAAGCATTACTTAATGAATTTTTCAGCTGTTGAACTTTCAACAAGAGGGGAGCAAAAGCTTCCAGTCTGGGAAACATTGCTTTTCTTCAGCATTTCAAAGACCAGGAAAAGGCCAGTGAAAACTGCCTGTTAGAACTGTTGGACTCAGTGATGAAAGTCACAATGATCAACAATCTAATTTTTTAACTTGCTGAAAGTGAATTTTTATCCAGGTTCTCTTAAACAAGTGATGTAATACAGAATAAGTATATTGGTGGTACTGTTATTCAGAAAAGAACAGTGGGTAAAAAGGAAGCAGCAAAAAAGTGGTGCCAAGAGATTGCAGGTAGTATCTAAGCTGCTAAGAAGGCCCATTTCTGTTATTATTAAAGCTGAGTGTGTATTCAATACGTCTGACTTAAATAGTAAATTCAAGATGCAAATACTATTTTCTCTCCACCTCATGAAAAAAAGAGGCTCTCAGAAGGAGAAATACAAACATTTATAAACATAAAGTGCATCATCAGTAAGTTCACAGATGACACCAGCTTAAGTGGGAGTGTTGATCTGCATGAGGATAGGGAGGCTCTACAGAGAGACTTGGATAGATTGGATCAATGGGCCAATGCTAATGGTTTGAGCTTCAACAAGGCCAAGTGCCAGGTCCTGCACTTGAGCCACAACAACCCCATGCAGTGCCACAGGCTTGGGGAAGAGTGGCTGGAAAGCTGCCTGGCAGAAAAGGACCTGGGGGTTCTAATGGACAAGCATCTGAATATGAGCCAGCAGTGTGCCCAGTTGGCCAAGAAAGCCAATAGCATCCTGGCTTGTATTAGAAATAGTGTGACCAGCAGAAGTAGGGAGGTGATTGTCCCCCTGTACTCAGCACTGGTGAGGCCACACCTTGAGTATTGTGCCCAGTTTTGGGCACCCCAATACAAGAGAGATACCAAGGTGCTGGAGCAAGTGCAGAGGAGGGCAATGAAGCTGGTGAAGGGCCTGGAGAATAAATCTTATGAAGAGCGATTGAAGGAGCTGGGACTGTTTAGTTTGAGGAAGAGGAGGCTGAGGGGAGACTCTCTACAACTACTTGAAAGGACATTGTAGAGAGGTTGGTGCCAGTCTCTTCTCACAGGTAATTAGCAATAGAACAAGAAGGAATGGCTTCAAGCTGCAACAGGGTAGGCTTAGATTGGACATTAAAAAAAGTTCTTCACAGAAAGAGTGGTCAGACAGTGGAATAGGCTGCCTAGGGAGGTGGTGGAGTCACCATCCCTGAATGTGTTTAAGAGTCATTTAGATGTAATGTTGGGGGATATGGTGTAGGGGAGAACTTTGTAGAGTGGGATTAATGGCTGGACTTGATGATCCCAAGGGTCTTTTCCAACCTGAATGATTCTATGATTCTACTAGCAGTAGTTCCTAGGAGGTAAACCAGAGTCTTCTACTGCCACAACACTCTACTAAACCCTCACTTTGATGACAGCTAGACAGCTACAACTACCAGCAACCAGCTATTGCCTCTGCGTACACTTGAAGAGGCACATTTGCCTGTTGTTTCTACATGTTGCTGTGTAGTGAGCACTTCCAAAAGCAAGCCAGAGAAAGGACTGAACATACAGCTGAGTCTTTAGGAGAGAAGTCACTGCTTCATCACCTCCTTGTAGTACTTGCATTTCTCACAGCAAGTCTGACATTCTTTTGAGACTATAAAAGGCAGCAACAGATAAATTAATGCAATTTTTAGAACAGAGCAATAAAATGCTTTGAAGTAGCAAGCAACTAAAAAAGGAAATTAAACAGCCATTACATCAGATTAATGACAAAGTCATTTGAGAATGGGTTCAAAATTTAGTCTGCGGTATTCTTAAACAAGATTATTATTCAGATACATGTTTAGTAAAAAGTTTTATTGATTCTTACAACATTTCAAACTTCTTCTAAAGCCTCAGGTCACAGAAAAAATGATTACACGTAAGTCATCTTATAGTTTAATGAATAATCAAATATCAGCTATACCTCATTGAAGTTCAAGCGAAGTGGTTTTACCTCACATGGTAGAAATCTGTTTCAATATCTCTTTAGCTGCAGGTGAGCACACACTTCATTACTTCTAGCAGCTGGCATGTGACAACTGCTGCGTGTTGGAGCCTTGAGAGCTGACACCACAAGCTTTTCAGCCTTCCTACCCAGTCTTCAAACCTTTCAGACAATAGAACATAACTTCATAAGCTTCATGTGTAGCCTAGGGCATCAGGAGTCTGAAACAAATAGCATAAATTCTACAATACCAAATATCCCACCTCACTGACCTGGCTTTTTGGCTTACATACCACATCATATATTCCTTCATTAAAGACGTATCTCCAAACAAGCAGCACGTTAAAAAACCCTTAAGGAATGGGGCAGCTACAGTGTCACTGTACTAATTAACTCTACTTCAGATGTCTTCAAAGACATACCTTTCTCCTCAAAAAGAGCATATCACTCATATCTTTAGCTCAGAAAAACATGATTAGAAACTATGGCCTTCAATTGTTGCTGATGCTGCTTGACATCCCAAACCGTGTTCCATTTTTCGGTTTACATAATTCTTCATGATTTCATCTATCTTTATTTCACTTTCCTCAGCTTTCTAACTATAATAACTATAAATAACTTCTTTGCACTTTCCAGACAACATAGTTTTCAACTTTTGATTAAATAACTGTTTTTCCAATTCAAAATCTAGAGCTCACTGTTAAACTCAGAACTGTGACTTCTCTCAGAATATGTGAAAATTTGTTTTGACACTTAGCTATCTATCCCCAGGGGGCTAAAACTGCTATAAGCAAAAGGAGTACTTACTGAAGTAAATCTGAACCAATATGGCTTGCCTGTTTCTTATACGGTAGTGTTCCAATAGTTAAACATTTTACATGCTAATATATTGGTTCCTCCCACAAATACAAAGCCAGTGAGTGGACTGGGTGTATTTACTATGAACAACACCAGAGAAATGAAAGTGTCACTGTAAGATAAGGAGAAACTGAATACCTGGGCATAAGATCAAAAAACTATCTCAGAAATCTGAAGTATTTGCTAAATAGTGTTCTGTTACTTTGATTCACAAATTAAAACTACACTGTACTGCTAAAATTGCTTTTGTAAGGCAGGGATTATAAAACTCATTTACATTTGTTGCAAAAAGATTTTACCTAAAAGACACTTAGAAAAATAAGAAGAAAGTCACATGAAATGTACTGTGCATCACATTTACGCCTCCTCCAGCACAACCAGTTAATGCTAGATCTCTTCTTTCAAAGCAGGCATGTTTTCACATTAGTAAGTGCTTTGAAAATTCTAGGTGAAATATGCAAGTGTTAATAAATGTGCTCTTTGTTTACAGCATGAAAACAGGAGCTAGTCAGGTTTAACCTCATATTACAGATTGCCTTTAACTCAAGTGAAACCGAAAGACTTGATGAAAAAAGCTTTATTTTGCAACTGCAAGCGTGATTTCTGAAAATACACCTATTGAGAACAGAATTATGAAACCTGTCTATCAGGCTGTTCTTTCTTAAAAACCTCTATTATTACGGGATACTGCATTTTATTGATTTTACTTTCCAGGTTTATTCATGTTTAGGAGGATAATGATCAAAACGTAATACCAGCAGTCATTTAAATACTTAGGTTTTGTGCCAGATCCCCAAGTAAAGATTTTCTTTTAAAAGCTGTGAATGTCAGCTGCATAAATCGTCTTCAGCTGAAAGCTGAGGGATGAAAAACATCAGGCCAAGATGTTTTGAAAGACAAAGATGTGATTAATAGAGTTTCTCTTTTGGCATGATGCAAGAAAAACTCAGCAAAACCAAAACCATAAAGTCACTTCTCATTATTCCATTTATTTCCTACAAAACTTAAAAAGTCAATTCCTTAAGAAGGTTCTCAAGGCCAGAAAAGGCTGGGAAAGATTGGGAGTAGCATGGGTACAAGCCCAGCAAGTGCCATAAGAGACAGTAACAAAGATTTTTGAAGACACACAGAAGTTAAACACTCCTTCCTTTTAGTGATAATATTAACTAATCCAAAACAGCTGAGAATAAATACTTGTTTGACAATGGGTGACAGTGTGATGCCAAAAGAATGTCTTCTAATTGCAATTGTTCATAAAATTCAGGTCACTGATATAAACTATACAACACATACACAAAGACAAGTTTGAAACTGCACTAGTTAGCATCTGCTTAAGGGGCTTTAAGCACCAAAAGCCTTCTAAATATCACTTCCTGAGGGCCTAATTTTAGAGTCTTTGATTTTTTTAAAAATAGGGTTTGTTTGATGGTTTTGGGGGATACAGTTATTTATAAGAGCATGCAATACCTGTGAAGACCCTTTTGCACGCTCATGTTCAAAGGAACCATCTCCAAGAGAATATTGTTATAGCATTTGTCACATGAAAGAAGCGGGTTTCATAATAATATAATAATAATATATGTCACATGTCATTATATAGTTAGTAAGAAGCAATATTTTATGCAAGCTAAGACAGGAAAAAAGTATTCCCACTCAAAGAATCTTTTCCTCTATTTGCAAAGTTCTATATAAAAGTCTTTATACAGATTTAAAATTATTTAAGTTTGATGAGTATTCTACCTGAAACACTTCAGCACATTAGTAATTTCTAAATTTATTAATTAAGTTGTTTGTTCCTTAAGATATTATGGCTTCAATGAGATCAATGAAATATCTATTACCTATTCCACTGCATGCATAATTTTAATTTATTATAGGTGAAGTCCTACAAATTAACATACTTATCAGGTAATGCTTTTGTGGAAGACCTTATTTCTACATCCCACCTGCTGAACACCTGCTCTCCTTCCTCATCATTTTGAAAAGGACTTACACCTTTATTGGGCATTATGGAAACCTCTAAGTTTTTCAACAATTAGAAAGCTGCAACTGAGCTGCTTGAACCATTTGCATCCTAGTCTACAATTTTCCTTCTACTGCTTTAAATACTTCTCCTAAACATTTCTACCCAGTAAGAAATAGACATGGCACTTGATCTTTGATTTTGGTTTTAGTTTGAAAACTAAAGTTCACATGGCCTGGGAAGATGGTAGAAATAAATTATTCTTACTTATCACAGTCTCAGCAATGGTTGGATTTTATTCTTTTCTGCCACATTGTTTTGACAACTCCTTTGTTTCATTTGATTCTTCCAAGAGCAGAGGCTGTATTTTGAGATCTTTGCTGCTGTATAAATAGAACAACATTATTTATCAATATTTACTTTCAAGAAATATAATTTATTAAAATAGTTTCTTTCTCCTTAAAATATAAGGCTGAGCCCTCTGAGCATAGATGCTTACTTTACATCCAGAATGCCACCTTTGCAAATATTTTTCAGATGGCTTATTTGTTACATTGTAGTTGATTAGACTTCACCCAACAATTTTAGAGTCCTTCTATAAACTCTAGGTATTTGTGCAACCTCCACTGAGTCTTGCATAAAGAGTCTGCTGGAGATTGAAGCAAGTAAGTGTCACCTATGTTCCTTTGATAACTCATCTTCATACTTTTAAATATTTAAAATAGCTTTACTTGGCAAAGCTATCTGCTTGGTAAAATTATTTAAGTCAGTTTCTCCCAACTTACCTTTCTAACTAAGTATATCAAGAGGGAGCATGTTTGTGCTGCAAGCTCTTCGGGACAGACACAGTATTATTTTTACTATGTCTGGAACAACAACATTAGGATCTTTGTGCTTTACTGCTAATTAAATAAGGAACTCTGTTGCAGAAGACAGATGGGTCAGTATGATCAAAAGTTAGCATTTTGCTTGTTTCTCCTTGTCCCTCCATTAATTATTGAAGCTGTTTGGATTTGTTTTAAAAAAGCAACAATAAAATTTTCTAAATATATTTCTTCGCTGAAAATGACTGAAGAACAAACTTGCATAGCTTCCCTTAACTTTAAGCAGAAGCAAAGCTGATGAGAACAAAAAGCCATTTCTGTTAAAATTCAGACCGCATATTTTATCATTTATGTGTAGCTGTCCTAACAATAGTCTTTCTAGCAAAGCACCATGCTGGTTTTCTTGTATGCCAAAACAGTAAATATGGAAATGGTGAGTATATCTTAATAAAATTTTCCCTTTTGACACTGCCCTTTGAAAGGAAATAACTAGTTTTCACTGCTAAACACTAACTTACATATTCTACAAAATTAGGGTAATAAGAAATTTATTTAGAGGGAAGTTCAAATTTCATAATATGTGCTTAAATATTATGGCAGTAATCCTACATTTAAATGAAATCAAGGCAAATTCATGCCAGGAATATAGAGAGATACATATAGTTATACTGACTAGATGTAGGCCTTTTGCATCTGAAGCAGAAGAGTAGGGAAAAAATAATGGTGCTTAGAACTTAGAAATTTCAAAATTCACATTTTCATATGTAGGTAAGACTATCCAGTCTTTACCGTGAAAAAGAAAGTAAGCATTATCATCCATTACAGAGAAAATGCATACATCTGAGGTCCCATCCGCTTTAGTGAAGTCTGCAAGAATTTTGCCATTGATTTTCGTAAGAGCTGGATAGAGCCTCAAGTGACTCACTACATGAAAATTACTGTCCTGTTCACAGATTTATTCACAGTTCACTGAAAAAAAAGAGACCTTTCCAGATACTTGTTACAAGAAGGAATGCCTGCATTCCCTATTAAATATTTTGATACTCATTCTCACGAATTTACCAAGGAATGTTGCTATTAAATGTATTATTCTCAACAGCCAGATCCTAGAGACCAGCATGGTACATTTTGTAATTATTATTAGCTATTGTGAGCAGCTTTTATTTATCTTATTCTTCCCCTGCCTTAGCGATGACTCATTTTCTCCTCTCATAACAAAAAAAAAAAAGCAAGAGCAGTTAAACAGTGGATTAAGTTTCTCCCTTTTCTGCTTGAGATGGTTACTATCTATTAAACCACTTCCTTGAGAAAAATACAAGCACATATATGTCATCTTAAAGAGTGTGTTATAGGACAACTAAAACATAAGTGTGAAAGTGTGGTTTATCTGCTACAAATAAACTGGTTGTAACACCAGGTAGCATTGTCATCACTATGGGTTTTTGTTACATTTGCTGTAACATGATTGTATTGCTATAAAAAAATCATCCCATGATAGTTATGATCAGGAGAAATATTAGTCTGCTAAACAGCAAGAAAACACAGTTACAATTCCCTCCTGGGAAAACACAAACAACAAAAAATATCTATGCAACAACAAAACAAAAACCAACTAAACAAAACCCCTTTTTAATATAAACTAACAGTACTTGATTTCTAAAATTCTATTTAATTATAATTTCTGGTTTTTTCTATCAGCTTGGTACACAGCCAAATCCTTACACTGCTGTTTTACTTTCAGTTACAAGAGCTTAGGTTTGAATGTGCTACAGATTATGCAGTTCAAAATCAGGCTAAATAAAAAAAAAATCAAACCAAAAAACCAAACACTCAAAAAAACCCCACCACAAACAACTTCTCAGAAAAGGACTGCCTCAGGAATCCTACTGTCGCTGGATTCCTT
>VXBO01009795.1:112885-143745 GCA_013400135.1 Rhinoptilus africanus | reverse complement strand
GGCGGGGGCGCGTCCTGGTCCGGGCGAGGCGGGGAGGGAAGGGGTGCGCTGTGTGATGCGTGCCGGGGCGCGGGCGTGTGTCACCTCCTGTCGTAGTTTTGTCCCGGGCTCGAGGAGGAGCGTCGGTCCCTTCCCTGAGAGGAATGAGTTGTTGGGGGTCACGGGTGTATCGCTTTGAGGAAAGAAAACCCACACCTGCCCCCGCCGGTTCCCCTGGGTGTAGGTTGTCAGCCCTCCGCTAGCCATAATCTCGCTGTCCTCGCCCAGTGGTTTGCCGATGAAGGGGAGCCGCTGGGAACAGGCCGGCAGCTTCTCCGGGCTCCTTTGGTACCACACGTCTGTGAAGAAGGAGCACCCTCTTCCACAATGCGTGCCTCAAAGCATATGCAGCCCTCAGGAGAAAAGACCCCGCGGGGAATAGTATCTCATCTTTAGTTTGTGCTTGTGTACGGTGGCCTTGTCCAGCGAAGTTATCTCCTTAGTTCATTAGATGCTGATTTTTCTGACTGCACTGACTTGTAAGCAGCGTGCATGTTTCTAAATCAGCATATAGACACAGGTAGGGAGAGCAGTTGGTCCCCTCTGTAAAGTCAACATGAGTTTAGAAATGTATTTAACTTTATTTAAGGTGTACTGTCACAAGTCAAAGTTCAAAAGATTCAAGAGAAGTATTTGGAAATTTACAGGGTATTATAAAGTTTGCAGTTAAATCATTCTATAGCAGATACTAAATTAATACTTCAGCTAAATAAGGTATTGAAGCATACTGGTTATAGGTTGAAGAATACTTTTTGTGCTCATATGTATCCATACTCTAACAAATTGCTGTATGAGTGCCATTGAATTTTTAAGTCTTGCAAAAGGTGCTTTGCTCTCTGTAGGTTACACGTTGGAGGGCTTTTTCTCTGACAGAAACTTCTGTCTGAGGTGTCAACATGAATGGTCAGTGCTGCCATTCAAGTTATGGCTAGGACTACTTAATTAATCACTAAGGATTGCTATAAAATGCTTTTTTTATTGCCCTTTTTGACTTACGTATTTATTTGCTGTGTTGGTAATACCTATTTCTCATTAATAACTATTTTGGTTTGTAGATGAGGGTTGCACAAATTTAAAACCATCATTATTTGTCAAACATGAGGTACTGTGGAAGACAAAGTAAAAATAACAATAGTAGCAGAAGTATTTTTGCTGGTACTCTCAAGTTCTGCATAGTCAAGACTACAGCCCTTATGAACCATATTGCTCTAATCCAGTCTTCAGAGAAAGAGTCCCTGCATTGGTAATCAGGGTATAAGCTTGGGTACAATAACTGTACCTCTTCCTTGCTGTAAAATTAAATTATAACGTAGATGACTAATATTAAAGGCAGCATGACTGAGTAGCAAGTGAACTAACAGGCAGTTAAATAGTGTTCCCAAACATTCCACCTTGGGAGTATCTGTTCCTACTTCTTCACTTTAAGTATCAGAAGACTAGATCAACATGGGAAAATAGTACTTGGAAAACGCTTGCTTGATGGAAAGCTGATGTCATTTGCTCATGATGACTGCAGTTGTTAATGTTCAGAAATTTAGTCCATTTTTTATAATGTTTGATACTTCAATAATCTCATAATTTTCTTGGTCATAAACATGACTTTAGTAATTTTCAGGGCTCTGAAATAAGTTTTAGGTATTGATTCTCTGACACCTGATTACTTGGAAGATTTTTACTGTAACCTAGATCTTTGAATTACCTGTAGGAAAAGTTTTAGAAATTCAGGAGTGCGCAGTCAAGTTGGTTATTAGCTGAACTGTAAAAATTCTAAGTCTGAAGTCTATAGTGAAAAAAGTTGAGTTAGCATCTCTGCTTATTCTCCCTGACTAGTATTTCAAACACTGGGCTGCCTTTCCTTAATATTTGTGAGAGACCATCCCTTTTGTCTTGTACAGAATACAATACATTATCACTTCTTTCTTTGTCCATAACCTTGTTTAAACACAAAGGTATTATGTTTTATACTCTGAAATGTCCAGCTTCCTTTGACCTCAATGATAGGTAACATTTTTCATGCTTTGTGAAACTAAAATCGATATTGTTTGGTTTTAGGTGATTGAGCTTGACTTCGATCAGTTACCTGAGGGAGATGAAGTTATAAGTATACTGAAGCAGGAACACACTCAACTGCACATATGGATTGCCTTAGCGGTTAGTATCTATACAAACTGTATATTTAAATAGTCTATTGATGTAATCAAATAATAATTTCCACTTCCTTACTTTCATGAGCAGGGATAACTGAATTCTGAACAGGAACTTAATGGGCTTATTCAGTCACTGATTCTAGACCAAATATTTATGATTTGACATATCACAGAATCATAGGTTTGGAAGGGACCTCTGGAGATCATCTAGTCCAACCCCCTGCCAGAGCAGGGTCTCCTAGAGCAGGTTACATAGGAACGTGTCCAGGCAGGTTTTGAATGTCTCCAGAGACTCCACCACCTCCCTGGGCAGCCTGTTCCAGTGCTCTGCCACCCTCAAGGTAAAGAAGTTCCTCCTCATGTTTAGGTGGAACTTCCTATGTTCAAGTTTGTGCCCGTAACCTCTTGTCCTGTCACTGGGCACCACTGAAAAGAGCCTGGCCCCGTCCTCCTGACACCCACCCTTTAAGTATTTATAAGTGTTGATAAGATCCCACCTCAGTTGTCTTTTTTCCAGACTGAAGAGACCCAAATCCCTCAGCCTGTCTTCATAAGAGAGGTATTCCAGTCCCCCTAATCATCTTTGTAGCCCTTCGCTGTATCCTCTCCAGCAGTTCCCTGTCTTTCTTGAGCTGGGGAGCCCAGAACTGGACGCAGTACTCCAGGTGGGGCCTCACCAAGGCAGAGTAGAGGGGGAGGATGACCTCCCTCGACCTGCTGGCCACACTCTTCTTGATGCACCTCAGGATGCCATTGGGCTTCTTGGCCACCAGGGTACATTGCTGGCTCATGGTCATCCCATTGTGCATAATAAGGTTTTAATTTAGTATTTTTTCATGAAACAATGCTGCTAGAGGCCTGCTTTCTAAGACCATTTTTTTCCCTCAATCCTTAGTTGTCCTGGTTTGTGCCTTTGATTAGGCACGTCATAAAAAAGGAGGGGGCAGTATCTATACTATAGAAAATAGGGTGAAATGTGCAAATAGTTGAAGAAGTTCAGAGGAAAAACAATTGATTCTTCACTTATAAATAGCTCTAAGACTTGTGTTTTAATGTAAAAATACTAATTTGGGACACCAAAAGCATCAACATGTTACTTACTTGCTGGGGTAGTATTGTCTGTTAAAACTGTATGTTTTATAGCTGGAATACTACAAACAAGGAAAAACGGAAGACTTTGTGAAGCTGTTGGAAGCTGCCCGCATAGATGGCAACCTGGACTATAGAGACCATGAAAAAGATCAGATGACATGTCTGGATACTCTGGCAGCGTACTATGTACAGCAGGCTCGAAAGGAGAAGAACAAAGATAATAAGAAGGAGCTCATTACGCAAGCTACCTTGTTGTATACTATGGCTGACAAAATTATTATGTATGATCAGGTAAACCCAAAATCTCTTTAAAACCCCGTATTTGTAAATTATTTTAGTGGTAGGAAAGAAAACAAGTACTGATTCACTGAAGGGAACATAGAAACTGCTCAGACTTTCAAGTCTGTTAGTGTAGTGCATGTAAGCAAACCTTGTAACTGTCTGAAGTGTGTGTGGTGCCACCAGGAATAATTATCTCTAGCTTGGGACACCTGATAGAACTATGTCAGTCAACTTTTGGGGGTTGGAAAGGAAAGATTGGTGTTTACTCTCTTGCATGATAACATGTGAACTTTAGAAGTGGATGATAAAGACCCTTTTTGTTTTATTTTTCTACCTGATGCAAGAGAAATAAATTAATTGCAGAAAGCCATATAGCAAAGCCAGTTAATCTTTCATGTAGTCTCATCTTTGTATTTTACAAAGATAAATATATCAAAAATTTTTTCTCCTTATCTAGAATCACTTGTTGGGAAGAGCCTGCTTTTGTCTCCTTGAAGGTGACAAGATGGACCAAGCTGATGCACAGTTCCACTTCGTGCTCAACCAGTCTCCGAATAATATTCCTGCCCTTCTTGGTATGAGTTTATGGGTATTTGTGTGAAAACCTGGTCTCCACAGTTGAATTTTGGAATGAATTATGTGCTTAAGAAGAGGGTACATATATGAATAGAGAGAAAGAATGTGAGAGAGAAGCATGTACTTTTGATCAGAAACACATGACAGATACTTAAAACTTGGAAAGTGTACATAGGTGAAAGAGCTGGGAAAAAATATGCTAGCTAGCCTCTTCTGAGACCTGTGGGCATACATCCAGTCCAGCTACTTACATTTCCATGGTGATGCCAATGAAGCTGTATACTCTGTCAGAAGTGAAGGTGCTAGTAGTAAGGGGTCAGAGGGCTGTAACACTTGTCTTTTAATTTGTTCACTAGTTAATCTAGTCGTAGTAAGTGTCTTTCCTCTGGACCAGGAAAGAATTAAGTTTCGGCAGAAAACTATGAAAATGTAAATTTACTATGTTTCCATGTTTGGTTTTTTTTTCCATATACTTGACATCATCACAGATAGCAAAAGTTGTAGTTTTCTGAATTTTATGTTTAGTTTTTAAGTGTAACTTTTGAAAATCAGCACAGCACAAGTTTGCCAATTAATACTTATGAGCTTCTGTTTTATAACTACTTTGTTTATGTTTCTGATTTATTCATAACTGGTATGTTACAACAGGTAAAGCATGCATTTCTTTCAACAAGAAAGATTATAGAGGAGCCCTTGCCTACTACAAGAAAGCATTGCGTACCAATCCAGGTTGCCCAGGTACGACAGAAAGTATTTGGTAGTGGAAGTATTTGCTGTGCTTGCAAGCTAACTCAAGTCTTCCTGATTCGAATACCTAAGGGCTTTTTTGTGATCTATATCTGTCAAAAAACCCCCAGCTCTCATCATAGAGGAGTTCAGGTGTTTGTTGACTTGAAGTGTTCCTTAATTGCTAGAGAAGGAAATTGTGTTTAGGAAAATACTTTATTTTTTGCTCATTATTACCTTTGAAAGAGCTACTAAAAAATGAGAAGTTGCATGTAAGAGAGGTTATAATTTTGGGGGGAGTGGAGGAATTGTTCAAGACTTTTGCAGAACATATCTGTGAGCTCTTGGAATAAGGTTTAAGAAAATGATGTATTAGCGTTAATAATGAGACATGAAAAGTAAAATTCTATCTATAGTGCATGATATGCATTTTCCTGGTGTTGTATGATTTTCTTAATGGAAAAATCTAGGAAAGCTGTTGGTAATGACTATGAAAGCGATGAACGGGATTTAGAGGGATTGGTTCGGGTTATTTGCATTAGGATCATAAATACTACAATGTCCCTTGAGAGATGTGGTATACTTTGCCATAACCTATCTCGAAAAGAATTTATTACAAAGTTGATATGTATTCTGTAGTCCAGTTTAGCATAAGAATAATTGCTGCAGAAGCCTCACTTTTAAACAAACATCTTTCATTCACTCCCCTTTTTCACACAGGCACAATGTAAATTCTCCATGTTAGATCATGGAAGTTAGAGGATGATAAATAGCATTTTCTTAGCAGTGAATCAGTTGATCATTTGAGGAGAAATGTCTAGCTAACTTGTTTATTGGGCTGCGTTTTCTGAAGGCCTACTACTCTCTGGTGAATTTACCCTACCTAAGAAATTTCTAGCCCTTTTCATCTGGCAATTTTTAATGCCAGATGATTATTTTTTAATCATCTTTAATCTTTTTAAAATCTCTATTATTTTTAAATACATTTTGTTAAAAGCAATTTCTAAGTTTTTTAGTATCAGAGTCTTTTGGAGACACAGACCAATGTTCTGGGGTGTATGGAGAAAAAAAGTCTTACTGATCTGTTAAAGTTTGTTTTGCTGTCAAGTGTGGGAGACTACCTTTGAAAACATAAAATCTATAGATGACTTTACAGGCTTAAAAGAAATGTTTAAAATTCTGCTTTCACTTTAATTGTTGTCCAGAATATAAAAAAGTCATAAACTTGAAATTCTGGGCTTCTGAATGGTGTCATCTTGTTCTCTAGCCGAGGTTCGATTAGGTATGGGCCACTGCTTCGTCAAACTGAACAAGTTGGAAAAAGCTCGCTTAGCATTCAGCAGGGCTCTGGAGCTAAATTCAAAATGCGTAGGAGCTTTGGTTGGACTGGCTGTTCTGGAACTCAATAATAAAGAGGTGGGTCTGACAACAAGAATCCATACTCACTTTACTTTCTTCTTATCTGAAAAAGCAAACTTTTTATCCTTTGAAAGGTAGTCCCTTTTTTAAAAGGGGTGATAACTTTTGTGGTTAATTTTAAATCTGTGTCACTATTAAATGATGTTATAGATATGTACTTGTGGTACGAGCAGCACATTCTGAATAAGTTTCTCCTGTTGTTAACAGTCTTCAATTCTGTTGCTTATAGAGGTGTTAAGTACAGAAGAACAGTGCTGGGTTAACTATTTTAATTAAAACAATAAAAATCTGGGATGAGACTTGTGAATGCATGTCCAATCACCTGAAAAAAAAAAAGTGCTGGTTTCAAAGTCTTTCTTTAAGGAGCAATTGTTATAATATGTATAATAGCAAGCCTTATTTCGTCATTTGTGACTCTGTGAAGGTTAACTAAATCAATTGGTGCCCGGGATGCTCTGAAAATCCTCAGATACTTGGAGATCTCACTTGCGTTCTACTCCAGCACATCAGGAATTTTTTTTTTAAAGAGCATCATGCTTGCTGGAAGGTCAAGGTAAAAGACGTAGTCCCAGGGGATTAGGCCTGGGTTTAAGGAACATAAACTTTAAAATAAGTGTTAAAGTTGTATTCAAGCTACCTTGGCATGCATACCACATGGTAAAACAAAAAGTATGCAAGAACGAATTGTAACTAGGCTGATCAAACTGTGATAAAGTTGTGATCTTCCCTCTCTAGATGTTGTATCACTAGAAAAATACATATGCTTATATAGCTTAACTGGGATCGTAAGATCTGAGAAGGTTAATCCATGCTAAGGAAATTTATCAGGGGAGGATGGAACTATTAAATGTTTTTTTAAAAAACAGATTTAAAAATTGTTACATAATTGTATGTTGATAAAACTTAGTGTTATTTTCACAATCTGCACTGCAAAGTTAGTATGACCCTGAAGAGTTGGCATGGGGGAGGGAAAACAGTTTCTCTGTGGAAAAGATACTCCCTGAGTTGCAGACTACTAATGGACATCTTTTCTGTGATTAGATATTTCTAATGTTTCTCCCTCCTAGAATATGTCCTGATGTCACATCAGGGTTGAGATTACACTATGTTCACACTGAGGTCTGTCTTATCTCTGATTTTCTTTAATGAAGGTGCTTAGGAACTTTGAGACCTCTAACCGTGTATTTGGTTTGGTTGAAATTGGACATGAGACTCAAATTATCGGAGAACTTAGACATATACATAGTGTGATTATAAACCCTCTTTGCCTTTGAAAATTAAACAAGAATTATTCAATATCTCCTAATTGAGGTATATTGTTACGCTATGTTAGGAAGGATAGTGCCTTTTCAAACTGAAATTATGTTTTTTAGCTGCCTGTTGGGATTCATCTTGTCTCAACTTCATAAAACCTAATGTGTTCCGTAAGATAGCTTTCTGCTGGTAATAATTGCAAAGTAAAGTACCGGTGTTACATGATTACTAGATGCTGTTCTTGGTGTTTCTGTTAGAAATAAATACAAATTTAAGTTGACATGTTTGTAATACAGATCTCATGGGTGTCCCAAATAAATAGCAATTATTTAATCAGTTATGGATTTGAACTTGTAGGTAAGTCTAAATTTGTGCCTGTGGAAAAATTTCTTTGAACTGTAAAATTTATTTAGAGAAGAGATAGCTGACATAGTGATTTCCCTATGTAAACACCACAAACTTCTACCAATTTTTTTAATTAGAACTTAAATTCTAGTAGCTCTTAATTCAACATCTGAAATTCCTGTTTAGAAAGTGAACATGAGCATATTTTCATTTCACTGTTGAAGGAATTATGTAGAAGATTGAAAAGTAAACCAAACCGGAACTGGGGACATTGAACAGTAGAAGGAAGGCTATCGGGGTGTGAGTGTGAAATGTCAAAGGACACCAAGTATATATTTTTATTTTTTTTTCCCCTTCATTTCACATTTTCCGTCTGTATGCTGCAGGGAGAAAAGCTAGCCAGAAGCTGAATTTACTTTTTTTCTGTGAGCCCAGCAAGGTTTTGTTCCTGCAGCAGCCTAGACTGAAGAACGGTTTTGAAGGTGTAAATAAGATACAGCCATTGAGATGCTGCTGATACCTTTCAATGTTTCATTTAGGCTGATTCCATCAAGAATGGGGTTCAACTCCTCTCTAGGGCTTACACAATTGATCCCAGTAATCCAATGGTATTGAATCACTTGGCTAACCACTTCTTCTTCAAGAAGGTAAGAGGTCTATGTAATTTTACCGTTAAATACCTGATAATCTCTGAACAGCAAGGATTCTGGTGTTAGATTCAGTCTCGTTTCATTGGGCTAAGTGGTGCCTAATGTGGAACTCTTAATCTAGATGGACAAGTGTAAAGTTTTTATATAAACATTCCTCAGGAAAGCCAAAAAAGGTACATTTATTTCTTAAGTCAAGGTCACCTTTGTGGCCCGAAGGGTTTTTTGTTTTGGTTTTTCTTTCCCTCTCCCACCTCTTCCATGCTTTAAAATATGAAATAGAAAAAAGAACAGTAACCACTAAAACTAAAGCTGTTGTTATTGATTCACTCAGTACTATGGCTAAAGCTTTCTTGTATTTTCCACGTGTCCTTGTTTGAATTATAAATCGCTTGACCATAAATAAAGTGAAGTCTTTCAAATTTTCATTTAACTTCCTTTTTTTTTTTCAGGACTATGGTAAAGTACAACACCTGGCTCTTCATGCTTTCCATAATACAGAAGTTGAAGCAATGCAGGCAGAGAGTTGTTATCAGCTCGCTAGGTCTTTTCATGTACAGGTAGGCCAGCTTTTAAAAGCCCCTTTTGAGATTACACTTAAAAATCTGTGTTATAATAGTTCATACAAAGCTTACCTGTGAAAACACTACCTGTTCTTTATTTACTTCTTTTTAATTAGGAAGATTATGATCAGGCTTTCCAGTATTATTACCAGGCCACTCAGTTTGCCTCATCTTCTTTTGTACTTCCATTTTTTGGTTTGGGCCAAATGTACATTTATCGAGGGGACAAAGAGAATGCATCACAATGCTTTGAAAAAGTTTTGAAAGCCTATCCTAACAATTACGAGACTATGAAAATCCTTGGATCTCTTTATGCTGCTTCAGAAGACCAGGAGAAACGGGATATTGCAAAAGTGAGTTTTTATTCTGCCCATATCATAGAATCATAGAATTGTCAGGGTTGGAAGGGACCTTAAAGATCATCTAGTTCCAACCCCCCTGTCATAGGCAGGGACACGTCCCGCTAGATCAGGTTGCTCAGAGCCCCATCCAGCCTGGCCTTAAAAACTTCCAGGGATGGGACTTCCATCACCTCTCTGGGCAATCTGTTCCAGTGTCTCACCACCCTTATGGTGAGGAACTAACGTCCATTCTGAAATGACCCATCCCTAGTTTTAATCCATTCCCCTTAGTCCTACCATTACCCGACATCCTAAAAATACCTTCACTCTTTCTTTTGATTTATATTTTTTTAAACAGTTTGTATGTTCACAAAGAGGCATAATTATTTTCTACTGGTTTTCAGGGACATCTAAAGAAAGTCACAGAGCAATATCCTGATGATGTAGAGGCATGGATTGAGCTAGCCCAAATTCTAGAACAGACTGACATACAGGTATTATTAATATACACTTGGTGGATTATGTGTGTGCTTTTCATAAGAGCATATAGAGCTCATTCTCTTATTTCTTTCATCCACTTTCTCTTTGTTTGTAAAGGGTGCTCTGTCAGCCTATGGTACAGCCACGCGCATTCTGCAAGAGAAAGTACAGGCTGATGTCCCACCAGAGATTTTGAATAACGTGGGTGCTCTGCACTTCAGGCTGGGAAACCTGGGAGAAGCGAAGGTATGTAATTACTCAAAGTTTGAATTGAGTTTCTTGATCACCCAGAAGTTTTTCTTTAAGAATATTCTGGAGTGCTTTATTCCTTTTTTCTTTTTTTACTTTAGAAATATTTTTTGGCATCGCTGGATCGTGCAAAAGCAGAAGCTGAACATGATGAGCATTATTACAATGCTATCTCTGTAACAACGTCCTATAACCTTGCCAGACTATATGAGGCGATGTGTGAATTTCATGAAGCGGAAAAGCTGTATAAAAACATTTTAAGAGAACACCCTAATTATGTTGATTGTAAGAAACATTTGGTATTTCAGTTCCACAGTCCTCATTATAATACCAAAAATCCTCCCATTTACAGTGTGTTCTGGTCTCATTATATCTGTCTTTGCTTTTCATAGTAGTTTTGGGGCCTGCTTACCTACCCACTATTTTACCTACCTTTTTTTTCAAGGCCTGCATCATCGTTATAGTCCAGTCCCCAGCTTTAATCCTTCTAATTATTGGTAAATTATACTGTACTCCAAAAATCTAGCAAAATTAGCTTATCTAGACTTGCATGCCATTGCTTAGTTGCTCCCCACCAGAGTGTTAGCATCTTAGCACTTAGGTGCAATCAAGGCCATCCCCTTGATATGTTCAGGTTCTGCAGCTCTGCCTATGTGGGTGGAAATAGAAACCCTTTGGGAGAATCACTTTATATTGGACCTTGGCCTTCCACCAGGGAAGAATGGCTGTTGAGAGTGTTGGCACAACTTCTGTGGGATGTCCTACTTTTTAGGTAGCTGACCTGTGGTATTTGCTGTAAAGGTGAGGTGGCAGCCCTTGCTCAGCAAGCTGCAGCACACAGCGTGCCCCAGCCTAATCTGTAGCCTTTCCCTGCTTGTTCTGCGTTGTCACCTTCTAACTGATACTCTTCCCAAAGCTTGCGGAGACAGAACTGTTTGAAGTGGAGGAACAAGCATTATGTAACTGATTTATCCCTCTTTGTTTGAAGTTTCTCGGTTATCTTTAACTTATGAAACCAATTAAAGACATTTACATTACTGTAACTGTTAGAAATCTGCAATTTCTGTTATCACCATCATGGACAGATGTTTCTCTTCACATGGTGTGTCTCATTAAGACACTTTTCATATTCTATTCACAATGTTCGGTGTCCTTAGCAGATGAAGGAAAGGATTGCTTTTGACATTCATGCATGACCAATATTTTCTTTTAGATGACTTTAACCCGTTTGCTGTTTTTTTATTTTATTTTGTGCTTTTATTTTTAGGCTACTTGCGTTTGGGAGCTATGGCTAGGGATAAAGGAAATTTTTATGAGGCTTCTGATTGGTTTAAAGAAGCACTTCAGATAAATCAGGTTCGTAAGCCTTTAAGCTTTTAAAGTCAAAACACTTGAAATGTTAACTTAGCTTAAAATTTTATTTTCCTTTTGTTGCATTTTTATTTTGTTTGTTCTCATAAACTAGGGGAAGAAGAGAGAACTACTGTAATCTGCTCTCTGTGTTTTGGTTGTTGGTGTTTTTTTTTTTTTGATATGTAATCCTAATCAAGAAAAATAGCATTTCATACTTGGAAAAGTAATCTTGCAAGGGAAAAACCAGTACTTTTGCAAGTTACAGTGGATCTTTATTTAGGACCATCCAGATGCTTGGTCTCTGATTGGTAATCTTCATTTGGCTAAACAAGAATGGGGTCCAGGACAGAAGAAATTTGAAAGAATATTGAAGCAGCCCTCCACACAAAATGATACTTATTCCATGCTGGCTCTTGGCAACGTCTGGTTGCAGACTCTACATCAACCCACAAGAGACAGGGAAAAGGTAATGGCCATCTGCCTGCCCTGTGTGCAGTTTTATTTATTTATTTTTTGATTGCTGTTAACTACTTAGAGCCTTTTCTTGATACCTATTTGGCATCCTATAGTCCATAAAACTTAAGAGTAGATCTTTTCATACCCCATTATAGAAATGAGTGATTAATTGGAATACTTATTTCTGCAGGAGAAGCGTCACCAAGACCGTGCATTAGCTATCTACAAGCAAGTACTCAGAAATGATCCAAAGAATTTATATGCTGCTAATGGCATCGGTGAATATTAGACTCTAATTTTCCTTTCATGCTTGAATATAGAGTTAGTTTGCAGGGCCTGAACGCTGTGTACTAGAGCACAGGAAAGAATAGCTTTCATATGGCAGCTATGTCACTTAGTTTTTGATTGGGAACTTCAGTCAGGCAATATTTTGTTTTCTTTGGTAGGAGTACATAGTACATGGACCTGGAAGCTTACGCTGTACATATTACTTTCCCCTTAGGAGCTGTCTTGGCACATAAAGGATATTTCCGTGAAGCTCGTGATGTTTTTGCCCAAGTGAGAGAGGCAACAGCAGATATCAGTGACGTGTGGCTGAATTTGGCACATATCTACGTAGAACAGAAACAGTACATCAGTGCTGTGCAGATGGTAACATCTCTAAATTGAACTACGTAATGTGTTGGGGTGGATGACTTATGGATGCTTCTCTGCTGTCATAGCAGTTGGAAAAGCTTCTGAATAATATTTTAACAAGTTATAAGTCTCTTTCTAGCATGCTGTTGGCTGTCAAGTTTAGATTTAAAAGCAAACTGCCAAGTGTGGGTAAGGGGTAAGAAAGCACCTACCAACTTGTACACTTTTTTTTTTTGGTAGCAGAATTCAAACATAATGGGGTTAGAATTTTGGTCTTGGAATTAATTTTTAATCAGAGAGGTTTCAGTCAGTGTAGTTACTGTATGCAATTTACATTCAGATGTTACTGAAGTAAGTAAATGCAATTTGGTGCTGGGATTTTTTAAAAAAATGAATAGCAATTAGAGCTGTCTGAAAAGCTAACTATGCCATGATCACTATGGTTAACGTCACAAGGTAATTCATGTTGGAAGAAATCTGTTGACGTCATCTGCTTCAACCTGCTCAAGCAAGCTAACTTCCAAATATCAAACTATTCTAACTAAATTGACTCAGTTGATTAAAAACATACAAGTAAGCTTAAAAAAAAAAAGCATATGTTGGACAGGGCAGAAGTTTAGAACAAACTTGTTTCATTATGATTGAGTCCACATTGAGGCTCAAAAATAATTGAGCTACTTGTGATGGTTATAAGGAAGAGATACTGGGCCGTTCTTACATGATCAAGAACCCCAGTAGTCGCTATCCTCCAGTGAACTGCTGTTGACAAGCTTTGGTAGCACAATCAGACTCATTCTGTTGTTTTGAATGGAGTCTGGTTTCTTTAACACCTGTTTTTATTGACAAAAAGCTTAATGAAATTCAAATTTTAGCAATTGTTTAAGCAGTGAATTACACTGGGGAACTGGTTATGATTTTCACCTTTTGATTTGTCAGAAAAATACTGTGCTCATTTGCTAATATATCTAAGTAGAAATGTGTTTATTTACTGAGATGTTTTAATGTTTCCTGGATTCTGCTATGCCATTGGGACAGGCCACAGTCTGAAATAGGCAATATTGGGCTCAAAGGGTGACAAATTGAATTTAATAGCCTAGCTTATTTCAGCCACAACAATTATTCTAGTGAGTTCTTTAGCATAAAGCATACAAATCCAAGGCAGACTTAAACTAAATAGAAAATCTTTGACTCTAAAGGTGAGTGAAAATTGGGCGCTGGGAACACAGTGGAATCCAAGAGTCGTGACTTCAGGCATTACAATTCAGGGCACTTTCTGTATTTGATCCGTAAATAAAAATTACTTTGTATTTCTTATTATTTTGGAGGTTTAGAAAGGGTGAATGATTCCTTGAGAAAAGGGTATGTCAAACAAAAGGCGCTCGTTACTGAAAAGGATAAGTTTCATAACTGTTTGAAGCTTTAATTCTAGACTGACAAAACCTATAGTAACAAGTCTTCTTTTACGCCTCAGAGCAACCAGTTATCCCTTCGTTTGCCAAGTTATTCAGCTAGGTGGACAGAACAAATTTGACATTGAGTTACCTGAAAGATAGGGATTTTTTAACTAACTGCATCAGATATTACATTATATATACATCAGATATACATTAAATATATTGCAATTTATAAAATATCTTGTATGAATAAAGAAAATAGATTCCCTCCTACTGTGGAGAATAATGGAGTGCTTGTAAAATGAGTCATGTTTGTTGGACTTCGTTACAATAGGTGGTACATGCAAAGTATTCTGTTGTATTTTAAGACCTATGGAGCCCTCCTGGACTGCCATCAGTTTCCAGAAAAAGCAGGTACTTGCTATGGAATAGCAGAAAGAGTTTTCTGATTAGTGAAAAGGAGGCATCCATGTAGCATGACACACTTCTTTAAAAAACAAAAGGCATGTTGGCTGGCAGTAATGCTTTTTAGGAATAGAAATGTTTGCTAGAGTTAGCGAACCAAAAGAACTAACCATTATCACATCTTCATTTGATTTTTTTCCATTTCAGTATGAAAATTGCCTCAGAAAGTTCTATAAACATCAAAATACTGAAGTATTGTTATATTTGGCCCGGGCGCTCTTCAAATGTGGCAAATTACAGGAATGCAAACAGACTTTGTTAAAGGTACAAATATAAAACATCATATATCACAGAATGAAATTACTGTAAATTGATGCATGATTGTCTCTCTAATCTCAGTAGTCTGGGATTGAAGTAATGGTGTTTATTCTCTCTATGTCACTTCCATATACTTCTGTATCACATTGTAGCATATCTTAAAAACATGCTTTTTATTTACAGGCCAGGCATGTAGCTCCAAGTGACACAGTCCTTATGTTTAATGTGGCTTTAGTGCTACAAAGACTAGCTACCTCTGTCCTGAAAGATGAAAAAAGCAATCTAAAGGAAGTGCTTAATGCTGTGAAAGAACTGGAGCTAGCCCACAGGTAAAGCTGATCTATTTCTAGTCATTATAATCTATTTTGTTGTTCCTTTACAGTAAATTTCAGTGTAGGTCACAAATCTCGTCAGAAGAATGAGCAATCATCTCCTAGGAAACACTGTATGTAATTCTAGAGTTTCTAGTAGGAAAACAACGATCGGGTCTTGCAAAATTACATATTCAGACTTTGCTCCAGAGCCGGTTTTGTTTAACCAAGTGGCCAATATCTATTTCTTAAAGTGTTTTGTATTACTATGACCAAGATGCACGTCATCCTGGAATAGCATAGTTGAAAAGTGTTGAAACTATTCTCCAAATTTATTACTTTTTTGATTGTTTCTTTAAGAACAACCTATAAGGCTCAAAACCAAATCTGTTTATATTATATGAGCCTAGTTTTAATGACCAGGAGTCCTTGAAAACTAATTGTGCCCTTATGTTGGCAAGTAAAGCCTAAGCACTCTCATGGTTTAAAAGCAGAAGCAGTTCTTAAGTGTGCTTCAGATCTTTTAGTTATCTTAAAAAATAAAAAGAATTAAAAATTTAAAAATAATGTTGAAACAAAAATCTGGGCAGAAAACAGTGTGATTAATCTGATCCAGTTGTCACTGTCTTTGAGGAGAAAGCTTTCAACCATTTATTCTGCTCCGAGGTGTTGCTGGTGTCAGTGGTGCTTGCTTTACGCATTCCTAGCCCTGCTGTGATGTGAAGGATAGATGTTGCCTTTTAATAATTTTGTTAACTAAAGCAAATCTTTCATACAAGTAAACATTTCAGAATTCTAGAGCTTTATATAATGCAAACTAAAAATTCAAACACAAATTGTAAGTTAAATTCATTTAGAAGCTTGTTATTTATTGTCTTGGGAAAGTTGCGTAAAAACCTTTTATTTTGTACCCGTTAACTAAAAATTCAGATGCCCGTCACATTGGAAAATATTTTCCATGATTTCAAACTTGAGCAAGGAATTGCTTTTTTCATATTCACAAGAATTTGAGGTCAATCTAGTACAAAACCGCTTAATTTAAAATGTCTCTGGAATATGGGAAGAAACTGTGGCAACCTTGAAAGTTACAAGGTCGGTATCCTGTAAATGAATTGGAGAAACTGTTTTCGAAACACTGATCATCATAGCTTACCCATCTACCTGAAGGTATGTTGTATTTGCAAGGGCCTGTCACCTACGTTCAAGGAGGCTGTTCTGGAAGGATTTTTAAAAAATAAGTTTTCCTTCCTTTTCTTACGCTGGTTTCAAGCACTTAAACTGTGACAGATAAGGAATAAATCTACTGGGGTCAGCAATGTACTTATTGCTAGAAGCCAGTAAATGAAATCTTAGAATTCTCTTCAGACTTTTTCTGGGGTTTTGTTCCACTCTAGAGTGGTTTTAGAAAGCTTGACATTTGGAGAACTCTCAATGTACTTTTTATACTGTTGTATTAAAAGGGGCTGCACACAAAGATAATTGGTGAGGTTTGCTCATCTGTTACAATTCAGGAGTAAATGCTTTGTTTTAAGGCAAAACTCTAATAAATATGTAAGTAATGCTGGTTTTGCTTTTTCTTTGTTTTTTTTTTTTTCTCCAGGTACTTCAGTTACTTGAGTAAAGTAGGTGATAAGATGAGATTTGACTTGGCGCTTGCTGCTACAGAAGCCAGGTAAAAAAAAAAAAAAATCAACCACAAAAACCAAAACACAAATTCACAAACAAATCCAAGTGGAATCTTTTTGTCCAGTTTTTTCGTAATAAAACTGGATTCCAAAATGTCAACTAACAGTTTCTTAGAACAGTAGAAATACAAGTGCAAGGTTGCTCCCTGTTGCTGTTTCATTCTTTTCCTGTGTTTGCTTTCTAAGGTTTTTATGTAGTCTAAAACTCACAACACGTGGTGTCTGCCATTAGCTAAAGCCTGCAAAACTTTAGCTGTATTAATGGCAAAGATTCCATTGGTGAGAATGCAGTGACATTTATTTCAGCATCTCTAGCTCTCACTGTTCTAACTTGAAACATATTAATCTAACAACAGGTTTGATTTCATGGAGATTTTTTGAGGTAATTCATGGGTCAGCTATTGATACATGAAAAATTTTTGTTTTGCGGAGTCTAGTCTGCTTTCACTTTTGCTCAGAGTACTGAGTTTGTACACAAGCCTATTCAAATCAGTTTCCTTGTAAGCTTATTTCTGAAGTTTTCACTCAGTGTGCTCTGAGTTTCATTTATTGCATGTTCTTCTAAGATTTTTCATATTCATATACAAATAATGTCTGTTGGCCATCATGCACTGTACATCTTAAATGGGTATCATTAAAGCACTTTGTACAGAGAAGAAAACTTTAATCATAATAGTAAAAGAAATGTCATTGTAACATTAGTTAAGAGAGTATTGAAAGCACCTTGCTTTAATGTTTCATGAGACTTGAACACTTTGTGCAACCTTAACTCTTACACAACTGGGTTTTTTTTAAGATAGAATTTCTACCTACCTTTCTGATGAGGTTTGCTAGTATGTTGTGAATAATTTCAAGTTCTTATTAACCATACTTCTGAAGCTGTCCAAATTAGTTGGGATGATTCTTTTTATGTTTGTGTGGGTTTTTTGTATGTGAATTGGCTAAATGTTCAGTATGAAGCAATATGTTCTGAAATGCTCTATGGCAATTTAAAGATAAATTAGCTTACTAGAAAGGACTTTAGTTTACTCAAAGATCTGTAGTACTCTTCTATTGTACTATTTCAAGTAGCTTTTTTTTCTTTATTGGTGATATGAACGTAGTGTTGTGATGCAGGCCAGTTATAAAACTGTTACTTCTTGTAGTATGTGCCTGCCACCTTCCTTTACTTGAAAATATTGCATGTTACAGGCAGTGCTCTGACTTACTGAGTCAAGCCCAGTATCATGTGGCTCGGGCGCGCAAGCAGGATGAAGAAGAGAGGGAGCTGCGTGCAAAACAAGAGCAAGAAAAGGAGCTGCTTCGCCAAAAACTACTTAAAGAACAGGTTTTTTTCTGTTACATTCTGTTGATGGGTATACTTTTTAAAAAAATACAGTATACAGTGTATATTCCCCTATTGCTCTGTGGTGGTATCTGGTATTTCTGATAAAACATCTGGTAGCTATTTTTCTTAGTTGTAGTAAGTGCTAGCAGACTCACTTGTTCTTCCCCATAGCCTCAGAAACAGATTTTTATTTTTATAGTGAAATAAAATTTGTGCCCCAAAAGGTCTGCCATCAAATTTCTGTACTGACAGGCCGCATGAGGAAGCACTCGGTGCAACGATTCTTTTGGACTTTTGTCTACTCCAGCATAGACTTTTTTTTTTCACCATATGGACCTTCTGCTATGATATCGACTGTCAAAAGACAATTTTCCAGTTTCTTGTCATCAAATGATTTATCCATTTGCAATTATAATCAGTGCAGTGCTCCAAATACAGTATTAATTGTTAGTTTTCTCTGTTTTAGGAAGAAAAGCGCCTGAGAGAAAAAGAAGAACAGAAGAAACTTCTGGAACAGAGAGCTCAATATGTGGAGAAAACCAAGAATATTCTGATGTTCACTGGTGAAGTAGAAGGATCAAAGGAGAAAAAACGTGGTGGCGGTGGAGGCAGGGTAGAACAGAATTTTTTTAAAAATTTATTTTATTTTAATTGTTTTTTTAGATCGCTTTCATTTTACCCTTTTGACATCTGGTCTCTTGCAGTACCACAGGTTTTTAATTCCAAGTTCCTAGGCTCCACTGAGTGAAACTGCTGAGGTTTAATACTCAAATATAAAAACTGGAAGCTATACTTAAAAGTTCCAAGCACGGTAGCGTCACCAAAATCTGTTCTATTCAATTGCTACAATAACAGAAGATTGTTTTATTATTTGCCAATGTGGAATCAGTTTCTTAATGACATCAATCTAGAGATTATGGGGAAGTTGGCACAAGAAGTTCTGTATTTTCATATCTTTGAAAACACGTTCAGATAAAGTTTCAATTTTGAATTGTTTTCTAGTAGCTTTGTACCTGGAAGGTGAAAAATAGGCTATATCGTGGAGCTTTTATTTATTACAGCGTTCCAAAAAAGGAGCAGGGGAATTTGATGAGTTTGTCAACGATGACAGTGATGAAGATCTGCCCATGTCTAGAAAGAAGAAGAAGAGGAAGGGCAGTGGTAGTGAACAAGATGGGGAAGAAGAGGAGGGTGAGAGAAAGAAGAAGAAGAGGAGGAGGTAATTCATACTTTAATGTTAGATGCCCCTGAGAAATAGTATGGCTTTTAAATAGATTCTCATGCAGTCCTTCATAAAGGTTTAAAAACGTGAACTGTTGTCAAGAGTTCACATGATTAATTTTTATTTACACATGCAGATTTTAAGACTTAAACAGCCACTCTGCAAAAGAATTATGAGTAACATTTGATCAACTGAACATTTCTGGAGATTGATATTTTTGCACGTGTTAAGGTTTTTTCGATGTTATGCTTTACATCATATAAAATGTTTCTGTTTTAGACCCCAGAAGGCAGAGGAGGGGAGTGATGATGAAGAACATGAAAATGGTCCAAGACCTAAAAAACGACGTCCACCCAAAGCAGAGAAAAAGAAGGCTGTAAGTTAAACCCTGAATAACTGCATCTCTTTCTAAATAGGCATTTGGAGTTCAGCATTACTCTAGACAACATCTATTAATGTTGAAAATTGCACAAAACTTTTTGTAGCAAACTACCTTTGAGCCTATTTTTGTCGTCCTCCCCTGTTGCTATAGCTGCTTCAAGGATGAAAACGATATTTCTGAAGCCATCTAAAATTAAGTGATGGTAAATGGAAAATTTTGATGTAATGACTTCAGAACAACTGTTAAAAGCATGTCTGGTTTTCTGAACATAACATATTTCTGCATTTCAACACTATGCTTTAACCAGACATGTGAACAGACAACCATTTGTTTTTTTCCCTGTACAGCCCAAACCAGAACGTTTGCCTCCTTCAATGAAAGGAAAGATCAAATCGAAAGCCATCATTTCATCAAGTGATGATTCTTCTGATGAGGATAAACTCAAAATTGCTGATGATGGGTAAGAACCTTAATTAACTTTGTATGCACTAAAATTTAAATGCATGCTTTTAAGAGAAACTGCAGTGTTAATAATGAGATAACATGAAGATAAAGAGAAGCCTTTAATTGTACTCACCACATCGCTTTCCATTACAATTTAATTTCTCTCATTCTGATAATGCTAGCATTACTCAAATTCTGGTGTCTCGTTTCGTTTTTAAGCTAAGGATAGCATCTTTTAGTACTGATTTTTTTTTTTTTTTTCTCTGCAGACATGCTAGGAATAGCAACAGTGATTCAGATGATGGGGAACAGCAGCACAGTAAACGCATTGTTTCTGATAGCGATTCTGATAACAGAAACAAATCTGGTAGCGAGGCAGGTAGTCCAAGGAGATCCAGTGTCCGCCCATCTGAGGAAGATTCTGACAGTGACAGGTCAGCTAGAAAAAGGAGGCGGTCAGATTCGGAGCAGTCTGACAATGAGTCTGTCCAGTCGGGGAGAAGTCATTCCGGTGGTTCAGAAAATGAATCTCGCCCAGCTTCTCGCAGCGCTGACTCAGACAGAGATTCTGAGAGAGGATCTGACAACGAGGGTTCTGGCAGAGGATCTGGTAACGAATCTGAACCAGAAGGATCCAACGATGAGGGGTCTGAAGGTGGTTCAGATGACAGTGATTAGACCTAAATTACAGACCGTCTTTTTTCAAAATGTTCTTGTAAATATATTTCAGTTACAGGGAAAATCCAATTTTTATATTTGAAAACTGTGATTTAAAAAAACCTTAATGTTTTAGTAAACTGTTGTGAGACCTTCCTGTGATTCTTCCGATTAGCAACTAATGGATGTTTTTCTAACTTGGCTTATGGCGTATTCTTAAATTGAAACTGCTGTAGATGAAGAACAGAATCCCTGTACTATAATCAGCACACCGAGGATGGAATGCATGTAAAAACTACGGAACATAAAATCTCTGTTTAGGTGGTTCCAGTGTGGCTAAAACTGTGAGTTCTGTGCTTATACATGCATAGATGGATCGTAAAATCCTACCGAATGGAAGAAAGAGCTGTGGATATTTATCTTTTTCCTCATTCTGAATAAAGGTCAGTAGGGAGGTTTTTCTTACTTTCTATTAAAGATTACATTTGCCATGATGCAACTCCTTTTGTTTCCAAGAGTTGGTTCTTCTGTTTTCATGTTAAATCGGGTGAAAAAATGCAGATGTTAAAGAAATTTTATAAAGTTGTGATGCAGATGTAGGAGAAATATTTAAATTGTCAGGTAAAAAAAAATTTTAGAGAACTCAGTATTACTTGAGAAAGGTGAAGCTGCCAGTGTCACAATAAACTGTTCCTGCTTATTTGCTTGGAGTGATTGATTTTTTCCCTAACAAGGTATAAGCAGAAAACCTGAAAATGTTAAATTTGACAAAGGAACATGTTTTGAGGTAGTAGTCTTAAACTTTATTTTAGCTTAAGTACATAGCTTTTGAAATTAAGTCCTTTCATATAATGTGTTCAGGATCAACAAAGAAAAATCGATGTGTTGTAGACTAAAGTGAATCTGGTTTTCCCCCTGCAGTTCTGAAAATATGAGTATTTGGCACCAATCCAAAAAACTTTTTTTTCTAACCTTTTTCATTGGTCATCAAGTCCTGTGTTAAGCATTTGCTAAAAGAAGATTACGTAGCTGTGAGTAGTGTATTACTACTGTTTTTAATAGACTGTATGGCCTAAACTATGTTGCTTTGTTTTTAGAAGGTCTGGATTGTCACTACTGATAGTTCACGTCAAGTACTAACTGCAAGTTAAGTTTCCCATGCTGCTATTTCTGGTTTGCTGTGAGCATTAGCTGTTCTCATTGTGTATGGTTTTTTGATGTGTTTATGGGCTGTTGGTAACCATAGCAGACAAAGCAGAACGTAGAACAGTTGAGATGTCTCTTCTCATGGCTGAGTTTGGTATTGAGTTTCTATATGTGGCCTTACCTAAAATTTACGTGCTTGGTAACATTCAGAATAGAAGAAGAGCTATCATGGTTGTTCAATTCGAGCAAAAATGAATCTTAACTTAGTCTTCTTGTTCACAGAGTTACTTAGGTGGAAGGTTTGCGACAATCCAAGACTGGAAGCTAGATAGCTTTGAAAACAGGCACTTGAGGAAAACTTGTAGCCCTCGTAGAAAATTATTCTCCTAGCAAGAGAATCATGACCCAGGTGTTCACCTCTTTCAGAGTCACAAGGAGGCAGTGGATAGATGTACATATGCTTGGTGTCACACTGCTTCACTTAGGAAGCTATGAAGAAGCGTGAGGAAATTAATGCAACTAAGGAAAACTAATACAAGCAAGGTGGAACAAGTGGAGCACTAGCAGCAGTGGCAGGTATGAGAGCTTTTAACAATAGGAAAGCCAAAATGTACAGCACTTACTATGGGATCTTTTCTGCCTCAAATACATCCCTACTATCGTAGCCTTCTCTATCCTGTTATTAATTGTATCTTTTCTTCTGAAAGGGCTGAAGGTCTTGGTTTGGTGCTGTATGTAGCAAAATATATTTTCTGTAGGTAAAATTTAGCTCTTGAAAATGCTGAATGGGTCTTCAGATCTAACATCCAGTTGGAGTGAAATATTTTCAGTAAGTGTAAAATAAGAGATTCCCATACATCTATTGTCTGAGGAGTAAGTGCATTTTTTGAGCTTTCCACAGTGAGAAAGGAGGCTTGTAAGAAGAGGTTATGACTTGAAAGGGCTTGAAATGCATGAAGCCAGTCAGCAGGGAAAGAAAGAGGAGGGATGCTTTCACTTCCCTCTTCCCCTGCTTTTACAGAGCAGGAAGGGGAAAAAAAAACACCCCGAGTCAACTTTTCTTTTTTCTTTCCTTTGATTAGGTGGGTTAATGGGAGGATTAAGGTTATATAAAAAGTAACATGTTGCTGTACTTGGAGAGAAAGCTGTGTTTTAGCTTAATTCATATTTTCTAATGCTTGTTTTTGCAAAGTGCAGTGGTGGAATAATGTTGCCGTCATTCTCTCTTGGCAGCATTCCTTGCCTTCTGAAGTAGATGGTTGGCTTGCAGCTATTGAATTCCTTTATTTATAGCAGTAATGCATTCCAGAATAAAATGCAGGGAGTTAGAAGTGAATTACTGCCTTGCTATGGAAGTGTTTTATTCCTCCTTTCTGTTATGCATCCAGTAACAAGTTGCGTGACTGTATGAAAAGAGTGTTTCCTGTTGATCTCAATTGCAGCTTAGCATTTTGCTCTCCTCACCTGTGAGCATGCCTTCACTAGAATACAGTAGAAAAGGATGATATAGAATTTGCTGTTAGCAAGCAGTTGATTTTTTTTAAAAAACAAGCTTGCTTATTCCTGAATTGTACAGACTAGGCCTTTCACAGAATAAACACTTCAAATGTAAGTTAAAAAATGAAAGTGGTGGAGTTCATGTGTGGTTTCAGGCATTGTTTTGTGGTTTCTTTTGTGTGTGTGTGTGTGTGTTTTTGGTTTGTTTGGTTGGGGTTTTTTTATGTTGCGTTTTGTTTTTAATCCACCTACTCAAGTTTTTTCTTTCAGAAACTTTTCCAGGTCAGTACTTGGTAGGAAGGAGTAGCTGTCACTACTAAATAACAAGGCATCTGTGTGTAAATTGATTCATTCACTTTCTAAATGT
Organism: Rhinoptilus africanus; assembly: GCA_013400135.1. Taxonomy (NCBI): domain Eukaryota; kingdom Metazoa; phylum Chordata; class Aves; order Charadriiformes; family Glareolidae; genus Rhinoptilus; species Rhinoptilus africanus. Next base: position 119,985 of record VXBO01009795.1, on the reverse strand, counting down.
CTACTTCTGCTAATTTAACTCTGAAAGCAACAGTAGTCTATCCACGTGGAAGCAAGGTGCAGGAATATACTTAGGAATGTACTGCCAAGGAATGCTTTGAAGAAGGTAATACTCTAGGAGCACTACAGCTAAAAGTATGTCAGTTTTTAATAAGGAAGGGCCTCTTTCTGTGGATAAGTTGCTTCTATATTAAATATTTCACGATTTAAAGCAATGTGTGTTGCCATTTCCTCCTGCACATATTTAAACTGTTACATTAGGGGTTGATTAATACTGTTGACATATTGTATTAAAACTTGCAGGCTTTCTGAAACAAGTTTCCTTCATGCTTTCTTTTGGCAGTTTCTTTGCTCATATGATGTAGTGCTCTGATGATCTACTTGTTCGATAGTAGTAGCTAACTCACAGTAAATGAACCTTGAATTCTGAAGTTACCTGGAAAAATTCCTGCAGCTGGAGCTGCAGTCAGCAAGGAGGAATTCAGTATTAATATGGGTAACAAAACAAGTTGACAAAATGGTTGTGGAAAAGGGTATGTAACCAAATACTCATTCTTCTCGTAGTCAGTAGTACTTACCACTCTCCTAATAATAGTCTTCTATTATTTATCTAAACACTAGTTGCCCTACAGAAGAGGATTTGAATTGAAGACAGAATTTAAGGGGATACCAAATATGGGGATACTAGGAGAGAAATTCAAAGTATGTATACTAAAAGCGTGTAGTATTTCTATCCTATCTGTGAATTTCAGTCTACACTTCCATTCAAACTTTGGTTTATACTAGAAATACTTGTCACTTTAGGATTTTTTTTTAATCTCGGCAGAACCTATAGAAGTTACAGTTGTATAGTCATGCAGCTCGCGAGATGTCTTTTTGTTTTTCCTCCTTTGGTCCATTAACTACTAGAGAAGTTAAGAATGCTTATCCTAGTTACATTCTTTGAATTAAGCTCATTTTATTGACAGGGATATACCTGTCCCTCTGGGTTGTTCTTGTCCCATTTTCTGATTTTTCCTTTACCCTTAGGCAAAAACTCCTTTCTCTGCAGCCTCTAGAGATTGGGACTGGCTAAGTATTTGGCCTGCAAACTATGTCCTACTGGCACACTTGATTGACTTTTCAAATGGAGCTGTAAGAAGGTAATGATAGAATCATAGAATCTTAAAATCAGTGAGGTTGGAAGGGACCTTTAAGATCATCAAGTCCAACCATTAACCTACCCTGACAAAAACCCCTTCTAAACCATGTCCCTAAGCACCACATCTACCCTTTTCTTAAACATGATACATGCTGAAGAGTCCATATTGCTGTTTCTGAATATGTGTCATCCTTATCTTACGCATGTCCTTGTATCTGACTGTTCACAAATGCCCTCAACATCGTTATGGTGGTGCTTGAACTCCAGATGTGTCGTGTTTAGCTCATGGGCTTGCAAGAGTCTCATACCTTCCCACCCATTGATGAAAATTCCAAATACCTTGCTTTAGCCAAAGAAGCAGTTTCTGTTTAGCACTGTGGAGTGAGTGTCATGTGGTGTTTTCTGTTACCTACAAGGGTGCAAGTAATGCTCCAGCTCTAAAGGTTTTTGAACCCTTCAGAGTTCTGAGCAGATGACTGCTCTCCTGCCTCTTTTTAAAGCTGTGCAAATACCATATGCTAACTGCAACAGCCTAAGCATTCTTGGGCACGTTGAGGAATACCATGGGTCCGCTATAGTTTTTAGGGCTGAGATCACTGGCGTCCTGTCAAAGGTGCAGTTTACTGGCCACACAACACTTTTGGTGACAGATAGTCTGGTACGTTCTGTCTTAGACCTCTTATGCGTAAGTGACTTTATAGTTTAGGTTACAGAGCTAGTAGTAGAGAACCTAATCTTTGCTAGCTGCTTGTTCTGTAACAATAGGACAGAGGTGATCATAGTTTAAGAAGAATCTCTTGCAATGCTGTATTCCACCTGGCTATTTCCATAAATTTATTCACAGAAAACTCTGTCTTCACACCTTCAGTGTCTTCTCACCTTTACACCTGAAGGTTCTGGCTGTACAGGCACTGCTCAAGCAACAGACTGCTTGAAGCAGGACTCTTTCAAGCAGGGGCAAGATACTAATAAATACCAGTCTTGACTTTGCTTCCACTGCTGACAGTTTGCTACCAATTTTGAAGATGCGTCAGAGAATATGAAACATCTCTTTCCCCATCTCCGCTTTTTCAAGACAGATAACTCTGTTCTGTTCCAACTTCCGGTAGAGTTCGAACTGCTCTAAACTGGCTCTGCTGTCCGTATCTGCTCTGCTGTACTAAATTATGTCTAGCACACGTCCCATTCTCACGGGAGGCTGTCTAAGCAAAAGGTAACATTCTTCTTTCTTGTGGGAAGCTGTTCCGGACCAGCTGGAGAGGAAGAAACATTGCCAGCAGCTATTTTCTAGCACTAAAAAGGGAAGAGAAATTATGTCTCATTTGGGTTTGCAGGAACCAAATATATTCATGCACAAATTTAAGTTGGTGATTTAAGTCAAAATGATCTAGACTTTCTGGAGACATACATTTTTAACCTCCAGCGTACCTATTTCTAAATTTCAGCAAGGACGTACTTGTTAAGAATATTTGCACTTAATGGTGGTTACAGACTGCTCATGGGGCATATTTGTCTGCTTTTGATGATGTCCCAACAGAGGTACTCGACTTTTTCACTCCCCTGATGAGCTACAAAAAGTTGGGATTTGTCTCTCAATATTAGAGCTTATCTCAGATCTTACCTCTTTCAGATCGTTAACACTTAGCTGAGTTTCTATTGAATGCTTCTTATGGATGAAGGCTGTGCTGGTTAGACAGTAAAAAGCATTTCCCTAGATGTATATCTGGATGCACTGGGTGTTCTGCCCAGTATTTGTACTAGTCCTCATCTTCATTCACCTATTTTGGTTTATGGTCACTGCATCAGGGGAATGGGTGTGTACTTACAGGACGCTTGACCCCTAACTCTTTCTTGGAGTGTTCCTCCTCCTTTCTTCAGTCTGTGGGCTGTGCATGGTTTGTGCAAGGCCAAAGAACCTCAGGCTCATTAGCTGAGTTACCAATGTAAGGTAATTGGGTGTTGCTATATAAACAAAATGGTATTACTGGAAAGGAGGGGAAAGGAAAGAAACAGAAAGAAACTATGTGTCAGATTAGTGCTTACAATAGATACTATTTATGGTCTTGCTATTTAACTACCTGGGTCTCCCTATCTCTAACTTGGGTCCTGGATCTTGGCTTTCTTTTGCTTTGCACTCATCTATTCATAATTAATGCCCAAAGAGACACTCGTGCTGCCCACGAGTGTTTAAGTTTCCATTGTCTTTAAACAGTGCAGGGGAAGGGATGGTTTTTTTCAGTGCATATGCAAGAGCTATTGATCTATCCAACTGTAGAACCAGAGAGTGGAAATTGCAACAGTCAAATCAAGAAAAATATATATTAAAAAAAAAAATAGAATAAATGTGGCCCAAAAGACACATCTAGAAACAGTCTAGAGACAGAAAATAATTCACGCATAAAAGCAGTACTGTGTGATTGCAGTCGCAGAGTTATTTATTGTCTTGTAATAAGCAGCAGTGTTATTACTGGAGTTATCTGCATTCCTAGTGGAAAGTTAGGTTTTAATGCAGAGAAGAACATCTCTTGACCACCTCTCTCAACTGCCATGGGATATCTACATCATGGATCTAAACTGATTTGTCCAGTTCAGTCCACAAAAATCCCTATGATCCATGAAGAACCCAAGGCTCACATCAGGCGGCTGCAATGCAAGCTTGTACACAGGAGAAAGGTTGGTGACAGCTATACTATTTACATAGAAATGATTCTCAGAAAAAAAGAATTTTAAATTTTAACTTGCTCACTGTCTTTGTCTAAATTGCCTACAAATCTTAGCAGTTACCTTCAACTGTACTTTGGCAGAATGTCCCATTTCTTTATTCCAGCGGAAGTGACATAGTGTTTCTGTTTTCACACATTTTTGTCTTTGATATTACTTTTAAGAAATGTGTAAGAAAGTGGACAAAGAGGTGGGCTACAAGTTGTATATCGGAAGAGCTGAATTTCACGTGGTGTGTTCTCACTGATACCGATGCACGCAGGAACAATCACGCAGTCTTTTTTACCCCTTGCACAATTCGTGTGACTTGACTAGAATTTAAGCTGCTTTGCGGCAGGATGGGCTCTGACTGAGTTGGATGGTACCTGAAACACCAGAACGCAGACTGGTTCACATCTCCAGCTGCTGTTTTAAAATCTTTTTTTTTTACTAATTTTTATGGTGGTTGTTTTTAATAATAATGCAGTACCATATTTTGCTGAACTATTGTACTCCTTGTAACCATTTTATTTTCTTACACTTAATTGGATTATTGAAAGCATGTGTAGTCATTACTGTGGCAAAAAAATATTACTTTACAGAAATAGAGTAATACGGATTTAGTCAACGTTTTTTTACTCAAATTCTAGCTGACTTACCCCTTTTTAACCGTTTACTCACAACAAGAGAATACAGTCTCCTGTAATTCATGTCAGGCTCTTTTTGTGTGATGTGCAAGATCCTTGGAGCATAAAATTATCTTACTTGATTACAAAATGGGAAGTATAGTTTCCTGATTAATAATAGGATACTATCTCCAACACGTACAACAGCCTCTTTCTCCTCCTTCATAGTAGAAAGGATAGTGAAAATTACTTGGTTTTGGTTTTGGATGGTTTAATTTAAAAAGAAAAGAATATAAATACATCATTTTACTGAAGCCCTGGCCAAGAATATGACAAATGGCTAGAATTGTCTCGCAGAATGAAACCTTTGTTGCTAAAAGCTAATCTTCATTGTTGATCTCCACATTGAAGAGAGACTGTTTGGGCCAGACGGGCCTTGACTCAGTTTCTGTCTTAATTGAACTGCTACGAAGCTGCTTTGCTTTTACAGAATACTTTCTGTAGGCAATTAATCAATATCTTCTAGAAAGCTGTGGCTATAATTGCACAATCACTGAGCTTGCCAAAAAACCGCATGTGTTTATTTTGTTTGTGGAAGCTTCCCATGGCGATTTGCTTAAAAAAACCCCAACAACAGCAACCCACAAATAGGTTGTTGTCCATTGGAGGGGAATAGGATGTGGAACCAAAACGCCACAACACACCCTCCCCAAACCCAGAGGAGTGTAAGTGAGTGGCTTCTAAGCCACCGGAAGACTGACAGCTAACTTTAACGGAATTACCATGCTGCATTTAGCTATTCTGCTGTCTAGGGAAAAGATAGTGTCCTAAGCCATATCTGGTGCCTGGGGTAACTAGGACTTGCAAGGTTCCAGTTGCTCTGGGGTTGGCACCATACAAAGGGTTCCACTTGTCACCGAGTAACCCTTGTTCCCTGATGGCAGGGGACATGACTTTCAGCTCAGATGTTCCTCTGCCTAGGAAATGTCTTCTCAGTATTTGACTTGTGGTTGATGCTGGGATATAGAAATGTCCGTCTCCTCATTTGGACCTCTGGTAGCTGAGGCCGAAGCTATACGCTTCCCAGCAGAAAATTCCCAGCTGGGATTCACATGGAGTGGAGGCATCTCTGGCTCTGGCAGAGGCAGGGAAATGCTGGGCAAAAGCTCATGACCGGGAGCAGCACTGTCAAAAGGAAAAGGAGGCAGCTGTGCTTGAGACAGTTCAAAAGAAGAAAACTTACAGTTGAACAGATAGAGCTGAACAAATACAGCTTCATATCAAGAATTCTTTATTTTCAAACAACTGTAGATACTGACATAAATTCTGTTATGTGGATTATCTGGAGAAGCTTCGTTAGACAAACCTTCAAGTTCACAGATGATATAATCAGTGAATCAGAAGTGCAGTAGATGCAACCTAGTGAATATCTCTCCCTAGTCTTAGGGGCTTATCTTAGTATTTGGTATATTTCCCACTGCCTTCCAGTTTGATCTCATTTAATGCCCAGTTCCAATCCTCTTTGCTGTGAACTCACTGGTCAACTCCTATAGTGCCGTTAGTTGCTACAAATGCACACATCACTTCTATTAGTTAAGAGGATGCAATTCTGTGATCTCTTTTTAAGAATTAGTAAATCTGATACGACTGAAAGGAGGTAGCGTTATAACTTTTGGTGTATAGAAGAGATACAGCAAGGATGTTTATTCCATAGCCAAGAGATTTCTTTTTCTGAAAAAAGCAAGCCATTTGCATCTATCTGATGGGGGTGGCCCGTGGAATATACTCTTTTGTGTATGCTCTAAGTAGCTCATGGGATATGTATTTAAACAAAAACAAAAAACCAAAACCAACCAAATAAAAAATCAGCACTGCGAGCAGGATTCAACCGCAGTGTTTCTTTTGAGGGGGCGGGGGGAGCAGGAGGTGAGAGGAAGACACACTCTGAGGCGTGTGCTGCCTTGAGACGGGCTGCTGTAGCCCCTGGTGGTGGATATGATAAATCCGCATTTAATCTCGGGAATGATGTTTTGAATCTTGTTACGTGGCGATTTTTTCATTTTTCTTTTTTTTTTTTTTCACAAAAGCAATCAGTAACAGTAATTTGACAACTGAATTGCTACTATATAACTTCATGTTAACCTATGAAGTTTAGAGATGTAAAAGGGAATGCTCTTGCCACTTTAGTTAAAGTAATTACAGCCATGATTAGTGTCACGTGGAAAAGAATTATTTTGGAAGCAAGTTGGAGTTGCACAGAATAACTGTGAACAAAGTTACCTTAGAGAACAGTTGTGTAGAGTGTGAAAAGAATTAGCTAAAAATCCAGCTGAGAGAATAAAGGGAGGACAACTCTAAATTTAAAGAAAAGTAAGCTTCTTAATTAAAAGGTATTGATATAGAGCTAGTGATTTTTGTCAGATTACAAGATGAATTTCCCTACTGTCTTATTCACAGGAGTTACTTTTGATAAACACAGTTGCACCTGGGAAACAGAGCATCGAGCTCCTTTCTTCAGTATTGCCAGCTCGTTTGACCCCCATTCTTGTTTTACTTTGGGTTTTTTTTTTTTGGGGGGGGGGGGGGGGGGGGGGGGGGGGGGCGGGGGGGGGGGGGGGGGGGGGGGGGGGGGGG
>VXBO01009795.1:74538-112879 GCA_013400135.1 Rhinoptilus africanus | reverse complement strand
GACAGGTTTTAAAGTATTTATCCCTTGTGGCTGCAGTGTCAAGTTTGAATGTCTGAAGCGAGGTCCCCCAGAGACACAAAACTGGAAAAGCAAATAAAAACAAATCACTCTTTACTATGTGTGAAGATTTCTCATGCAAACCTGGATTTAGGTTTTGACGGAGCCATCTCACATTTTTGAATGGCTGGCGTTGAAAATGAGAGAGGTGGGGGGCGACAGTACATATATAAGGTGATGCATGGAGAAGGATGCACGGATTTATTTGCCTTTATGGTGATTCTGAATGTCTTAAGAGTTGTCTCCCTTGGGCTTAGAGAACTGTGTCAAAGCTACAGGGCGGCAGCAGGTGCAGAGGCTGTGGAGGAAGCCAAGGGGCTGACACGTGAGGCTGAAAGGCAGAAACTCTGACTGCAAGACGGCAAAGAGAGATGGGGAAAGAATGTGGGTTAGAGATGCACAAATACAGTGTTTTTGAGAAAGTCATGAAGTCTCCAGAAGAAGAAAAATCAAGAAGGAAGAACAAAAAGGCAAAATAAATCTGTGTATAATGATTACCAATCCGATAAAATGAGTATTTGAAAGGAGATAATAAAAAATACTAATTTTAGAGATGTTGAAAGACATTGTGGTCAAGATTTTTTAAATGTGAATTGCTATTTTTGGTGTTCTTATGTAGATTTATGTATTTCCTGCATCACATCTCATTTTTCTTACAGGTCACATATTTAAATTTAAAATGCCAGTTACAATGGGTTACTGTAAATGCTGTATAGAGAAAATTCCCATGTTGAGTTCTAAGTTTCTTTCTTAAAGACGAGTCAATCTAAGCCTGTGATCAGAAAAAAGAAGAGAAATTTACGGTTGGATCAATTAGATTCCTAATTTTTTCTTTACCAATAAAAGTAAGACAAGATTCAGTGACTCAAAGTTGAAGATGAGTTCATTTATACAGGAAATAAGGTGTAAATTTTGAATAATGAAAGTAATTGAAGATTGGTAGAGATTAGCAAAGTGTGAAAGTCTCAGTGTTCCTGGTGGTCCCCAGAGTGGGGCTTAGGTTTTCCAGAGCACAAACTTTAGAACAAATGATAACTTCTGTATATTAACCAAATGGGATATCTCAAACAATCTGAACTTCTACCAATTCTACAAATCTAACCATTTGTATTTCTACAATGCTGCTAGAAACAGGAGGTTCAGCTGGTTCCACCACTACAGCTTTAAACTCAGTTTCCCCATTATGTTCTCACATTTTATTTTGTCCTATCAGAACACAATAAATGTATTTTTAAAAACTGCATCTTGATGAACCAACAGGCACCTATGAATGCTAATGCTTTTAGGGGCAGTTGTGCTATGCCTCCAGCAGATGTCAGAACATGGATGTGCCTCCTCATGGCAAAGCGTGGACACCACACAAGTTGTGCGCCGTGCAATTATGTGTTAATATGGAATTGTGGCAAATTTTATTTGTGTAATATAGCCAGGTGATTTAGATGAATTTCATTTATCTTCAGACATCTACAAATTAGCAGTCTAGACACCTTCTACAGACCCGTGGAGGCCCATGGACTGGCAGCCCCAGAGGGCAAATCATCCTGTCCTAAGGTAATTATCTCCAAGAGGTGGAATGAATCACTTTCTGAGGAACCTGTTTGTGTCTGTTGCCTAAGGAGTGTACAGATGTCTAGACTCTCAACATTTGGATAGTTACGTTTGAGTAAGAGGAATCCCACCCAGCCAAACGGTGGCTCAGACATTATCTTTGTTAATCATTTGAATTAGTTTCCAATTTTAGACGTAATTTACTCCTCTCCTTCCCACCCAAGAACAATCGGGTAGGATCAAGTTTACATGGGCCTTGATCACACTCTAAAACTTAAAGGGAAATTTCCAAGGAGAGGCTTGCATACAGTTTGGCTATTATGAGGATTTTTTTTTTTTTATTGTTACATTTAGGGTTTTTCCAAATTGTATTTTCAGCAAATGTCAACACCAACCTTTTTCTTATAGTGTCAGGTGAACTTAACTTCTGGTGCATCTATGAAAGTCCCTAACAAACTAGCATCTGACAAGGCAAGGCGGAACGCTGAGAGGTGTTGTGTAAGTACAGAGAGCGAGCGGCGTGTGTGACCTACCCAAACGGAGCGTCGCAGTGAGCGGGGGACTCCCCCTCCGCGGGTGTACCCACTGCTATCACAGTGGCCTCAGGCGGGTGTATGTATAAGAGGTACGTGATGGGGTTTGGGGCTTTTTTTGCGTTATGATTGTAAATCTACTGAGTTCTTTGTCTGGTTGAATTTATGAATGGCCTTTCATCATGTCTAAACACTTCATGGTCTTGGTACTGTCACTGTATCAGTTCTATAGATGGAAAACTATGGGAAACTGCAGGTCACCATGGAAATGCTCAGCGGAGCAGGAAATGAAACTGAAGCATTGATCTAGTGAGTGATGTAATCACAGCTATCTACGTCCTCCTGAAAGAACTGCAGTACATCCACCCCAGCTCTCACCACCCTCACGCTTGGCACTTCCTCCTGAAGTCTGGCTAGGGCCCTACTTTGAAACAGTTCTCTTTGTGAAACCAAGAGCCCTACACTGCTCCGGTTGGCTTGTGTTTTGAGAATATTTAAGATTTAAATGTTGGCTGTACCCCAGTACACTTTGAGGTGGTTTTTTTGTGTTGATACAGGGAAGGGGCATTAGTATTAGTGCTTCTACAATTAATCAGAATCTGAAACATGAACTCAGCAAGCAATGTAAGCTTGAAATAACAGAGTAACTGAATGGCATTTCTCCAAGAGGAACAAAAGGAATACAAATAAACGGGGATATACATAATAGGTGTATTATGTACATAAACATATATATGTGTGTGTGAATAAACACATAGAAAAGATGAAGGTCTTAAGTACTTCCCCTGGTTTCTGCATCTGGCTCGGGAGGAACGCAGAGGCGGCCTCATCTGCATGCTGGACACCTTGTTTATTACTTTGCTGTTTTCTGAAGGAGCAGCTGTGAAACGATTCTCCAGACTTTCATTTGTATGATGTCACCTTATCGCTGAATCATAATGGCAGTGCAGTATCACAGGAACCTGCAAAATAATGTCCTCAGAATGTAAATTCCCAACACAGAAGTACGTTAGACTTTAGATTCATAATTTGACTAACATACAGGAAAAATGTTGACACCAATTCCAATTAAATATGTTTTCAAGTATCTGATCACACCATGAGTCCCTGAGCTGATGCGGGTGACAGTACTAGTCCTGGCTAACAGCAGGAACAAGCGAACTCTAACTTTGGTGTCATTTGGCATTATTTTAAATATTTCATTCCAATCTGCAAGATCCATCTCTGAGAAAGGCCGGTCACCCAGTATTTTACACTCTAAAGTGATTAAATCTTCAACTGCCTATGAGGCCTGAAAAAATAAGCAGTCATCCCTTAGAAGGTTAAACAAAATCACCATGGAAATGCAAATCAAACCTTCACCTGTATTTCAACTTTAACGTCCTTGCTAACTTACCCTTCATTTCGCAAATTTTACTTCGCCCTACCAGAAAGAAAAACATCTGTTTTATAACAGAACCAATTCTATAAACTCTCCATCCTCCACACACTTTATCAAACTAGTTACAGGACAGACGCAGACTTAAGTGTTTTGCACAGCTTCTTAGATAATAAAATAATAAAATTCTGGGCATACTTCACACATCAGGCCCTTCAGGCACTTTCACTGCTAACATAAACAGAAACCAGAAGTAAGATTTATGTTGTTATAAACTTCAAAATATTTGAAGATAAAAATCCTACTCAGATGGCTGCTCTCCTCACTCCAGCCGTGTACTTCTGCCAAGGGTAACTGTTGTCATGGCTGCTTTGTCAACTCACTACAAATAACATTTTGCTGGTCTCCCACTACCAGCCGTATGGAATCTGTCAGAGGAAAGGGATGTGGGCTCTATAAAATGAATCCAGATGAGCCCGTGTCAATTCAACAGCACCACGTTAAAAGCTACACCACCCCAGGAACTCCTTCTAACCTAAAGAATCTTACTCAGTCCCTGAAACTTCAGAGGTAAAAACCTGATTTTGTTCCAGAGAATTCTTGGTCACTTAGAACTGAAGCTTATTCTGTAATACCTGGATAGGAGCGGATCCAGGGAGATACTGCAAATGATTTGTGTTTAGTAGATAGCAAAGTTTTTCCATGAAGCTATTTTTGAAGCAAGGGCAAGCTTTTCGTTGGATGTCTTGTCTTGCTTGTTCTGGAAGCAGACGCAGAAGAACCCTGCAGAAATCTCAAAGCCATATTGATACAGTCTCCTTTAAATTACTCGCTCCATTAAACCCTAATACCCACAACTGTGGATCCGCTGTACAATTCTTTTTTTCCTTTCCTGTTGCAGTGAGCAGCTTGTCTCGCCTGAAGATGGTTACTTCTATTTTGTTTTTGAATATACAATATACGAGTAATATAATATTATGTAACGTATGAAGTGCCTATAAGCAGCCTTGGTCCCCCAATACTGAGGCCGCACCCGCCCGCAGAGACAGGCCGGCTGCTGAGTGCTTCTGGTCTCTGGCCAACACCACTCCAGATGGAGAGCAGCAATGCTGAAGTTACGAGACGCGGCGATTTACGTGAGGTGAGGGATAACGGAGTACTCTTTGTGTGACATCTTCACACATTCTGCCGCTAGCATCACATTCTAGTTTCCATTTCCCATTATTTTTGAAATCACAACTGAAGTCACCGGCTTCAAAACTGGTTTGTATTCAGTGCAACTGATTATGTAAGCAACTCTTCAAAATTAACATATTTAATATTCTCATACAAGATGAGAATAATCCAAAAAGTACTAGAGCCCAGGCCATTTTAACTATGGCGTACACCCAGGCCTCAGCAATTGTGTGTATTTCACCATAAGGTAGCAAACATCACCTCCTTCTCCACTCCAGCCTGCTCCCTCCTTCCAAGAGGGTGGAAAGCGTTTCTTTCTGCTTTATTCTCTCCCAAACACGCTGCGTTACCACCCCTGCATCCCTAATTTCGTGGGGTCCTTCGCCTGCTCACCTGGGCCAGACACGAACCACCTCCAGGGATCTCCTGCAACAGCCCCACAACGTTCTCCAGCCTAAAGGGGATGCGGGGGAACAGGGAACTGAAGGAGCTGCGCTACTGCTATTCATCAAAGCATCAGCCTCCTCCTGCCTGGTTCTAGGTTAGGGGAAGTGACGTTGTGACAGACCCCAACCCCCCTGCGCACAGGAACAGGACGTACGTCACAGTCACAGGCCTCAGGTGAGCAGTACTGGCAGTGAGCACTGTAGCAAGCAGCAGGTAACAAGCGCAGCCTTCTCCAGGTAGGTGTAAGGGTAAGCTCTCCCCTTCACTTGGCCACACCAGCTCTCTGGTAACAGATTTTAGAAAATTAGCATGAACTGGCAAGAAACTCCATTTTTATCAGTCACTGCAGCTGCCAGCCTGGGTTGCAACATAAACTGTGAGAACTCATGTTTCAGATGCATTCTAAGTTTACAGCAACTATTACTCAAGACTGTGCTGAAATTAACTAATTATCTTTTGGATTTATTCACTGCTTTAGAAAGGAACTCAAAATCCAAACAGCATTCAGGTGGAGGCTCCCATCTGCTAAAAAAAGGTCAGCTAAATCAAACTCGCAAAAATTTTGTTCTGCACCCAACCTCCTCCCCACCAACCCCGTTAGGCTTCTTCCTGCCATTTTTCCCCAATAGTGCCTGTGCAGAGCTATGAAGATGTTTTGACTTTCAGAAACATTAACCAAAATACTTTACTGAAATATCCAAATTTAATATAACTAAGCAGCAGGGATAATTGCAGCTTGAAAAACTAATCTAGTCTTCCACTGGTATAAGCAGTGACAATAAAAAGCAGTCCAGCTATTCTAATTATTTATTGGAAAAGGTAATTTTCAATAACCACCCCATAACTTCTCTTGCAGAACCGTTAAACCTGGCCTGGATTGCCTCATTTAAGTGGCCGTGCTGCCAGGTACACCAGGCAACACCTGAAAGCAAGTTCCCTGAATGGTAACTGGAACCCAGCTCAGTATTTCCAAAGGTTAACTTCCTGACACCAACTGGTATGAAACGTGCTTAATACAGTTTTTGCCAATCCTCCTGTGAGTGTAGTTATGTTAAACATTTAAGTAAATTAATACTAATAAAAGCCATTATCGTTGATGAGTTATATTGGTTTAATTTTGACAGTGACTTTACTCTTCGAGTACACTCTATTTACATTTAAAGTACAATGCAACTCATAGTTAAAAGCCACACAAAAGTTAGACCAACTGAACACCCATCCTCTTTTCCAGTCAAGCTCTAGAAACTTAACAAGTAGCTGAAGGTCAAGATGCTCCCTTATCAATGGAAATACCATTTAACACACACTGTAAATTACAAGAGCCTTTTTTACACCAGTTTCAGGAAACCAGATCTGTCCGTACTAACTGCATGTAAATTTTGCAAGTGTCTCATGATGGAGAGCAATGCTACAGTTTAGTGACATTTTCTACTATGCATGTTCTGTCCCTTTTGGTCATGGTTCTTACAGTTTACTCTTCCCTAACAGAGTTCCTAACTCAGTGAGGAGCTACAGACAAGCCAAGCAGCAAAGCCTCCATGCACAAGCATGTCAAGATTACAGAAAACTGGATTTTAGACTGGGCAAGAATACAAGGCTTAGTTATGCTATTCCAAGGCTTAGTTACACTATTCCAACCATCTACAGCTGCAGCTTAGCCTTCTCCAAAACTTTGGCAAAAAGAGTTAGTTGCAGATTCTGGTTCTATTCTCTAGAAGTTTTTACTTGCACCTCCTTCTACTATTGCCTTTTTCTCTCACGTCTACAGTAAATTTAGTTGGAAACTAAGGGTTAGGACTGCTCTTTCATGACTTGTGGTTCCTCTCGGTCTCCAGCTTTGCAGCACCAGCAAGGGAAGCATGCAAACAGCAGTACGACAGCAGCACATACCACTGAACTGATCAGCTCAAACAGCAATGTCTAACACAAATGAAACTAACAACAGAAACACAACCCCACTACTGAAACTGTATTACATTTCACTGCACTGCATCTTACTACACTCAAAGTAAAACTGCAACTCAAACAGCAGAATTTGGAATGAACCTTGAAACTACATTTATGTTTTTCTTTTCCAAGAAAGGTTATTTAACTGCAGAACTTTGAGCATACAGGATACCCACTTGAGAGACATCTTTATCTACCTGAGAATAGACATGAGGGCAATCCCTGCAGCCCCTGTAGGTCTGGCATCGATATTATTCTACAGATAATAAAATACCCGTAAATTGAAGATTATTCTGCATCATGACTAGGAAGACCACACCATTAACAACTTTTTTGGCAGCCCCACCATTCCACTGCTTGCCATTTTTAGACAGAAGTTTAGACAGACGCTGCAGCTACATCAGAAGCTGCCAAGTGGCTGAAGGTTGGGAGCTCAATCTAGTCCATGCTTTCCTTTGTCTCTTAACAGAATCCACAGAAATATCCGGCTCTCCTGTTTACTGCCAGACACACCACATTTCTGAACTGCAGAAACAGTGTTACACATCATGGAATTTCTGTTAGCAATTCCGCAAGTTAAATATCCTTTATGAATGCCCTTTGGTTTACAGAAGCACAGCACCTTGATTTACTGGGCTGCACATCCTGCAGCAAGATACTGAGGCCTCTGAAGAAACTCGCTGATGGAATCAAACTTGCAAGTCTGCAAGAGACCACTACTTCTGAGTGCAGGTTAAGAAGCCTGCCCTTCACAGCAAATTGCCAGCAAACCAAGAGCAGCAGACCTGTTCCCCCAGGCATAGCACTTCAAGATGCGAAAACACCAACTATCCCACCTCCCCTTAAAACAAGTTGGTTTTTGAGCTCTAATACTTGCGGCTCCACTTCACCTCCTCCCAGGATGCAGAAGACTATGCACCCTAAAGCCCTTTCAGCACTGGCAAAAGCAACTTTCAGTCAAGGAGATGCTATCATTTTGCCATTAAAAGTACACCAACTTGCAATAGTTCAAGTCTGAATATCCATGAGGAAAAAAAATTTCACTAGGGACAAGGTTCTAGGAAGTAAGGTACATTGAGTATTTAATAGGTGACATTTCAAGCCTGTACAATGCAACATAATTAAACTTTTGTTGGGTTTTTTTGCCAAATTGATAGTCAGTGCCACTTGATTAAAAACATGCATGTGACCTCAGGAAAGTTCAAAGCACTAGAAGTTAAAAAGCACATACTCACGGAGATAAAGCATACACTGGACCACAAGGCAAACTACCACCATTTCTTCAGCAGAATTTTTAATTTTTCCTCCAGCAAATCTGTAGTGTCTAATCTTGTCTGTGACCTTATTCAGAATTAATTTGCATGTTAAGACAACTATTATAAAAAGAATCTTTAGATGGTCCCAGTCTAAGTCAACTCCCACTGCTGTTTCCTCCCATAAGTAAACTAGTTGTCCATCAAAGCTTTTCTACTGGGAGACATTCAGAAACCAGTCAAGTATCACAATGTTTATTGATAGATACAAGTATATAAAATCAGGGCATGAACATGTCTTGATAAATTAAGTAGACTTAAATTTCAGTACTATAATAAAGGGACCAATTCAAATTTCTCACCATGTCATGTTTCACACCCACAAAAAACCTCTTCCAAAGGGCATTAAACCATCACTTCAGCTGATCAGTTTTTGTGCAAGTAAACTGTTTCTTTTAAGAAGACTTGTGCACTTGCCCAGGCTCAAGGATATTAAAACCTAGCACATAAAGCCCATTACTAGAGGTAGAAATACAGGCAATATACTATTACGGCAACGACCATCGATTACAGTTAAGGATTCTCTGTAACAACCAAATGGATAATCAAATATTGCAACAACTCAAGTATTACACTGAGCAAAGTGCATTTCTACAGTATTCAGTGTTGCTATTCAGTTTCTAACTTAAAAACAGCCTATGATAACTGGCAGCAAAGAAGACCCTTGCAACAGACTGCTTCTGCTCGAGAACTTATGATGTAATTATTGCATGCTGCTAATACACTGTTATCTAAACATTAAAGATACTCTAAAATATTTTTATTGTAGACTATTAAGACATACTACAAAAACCTTTCGCAGAGGATATCCTATTGACATACTTCTGCTTTAAATATTGTGAAACATTACAGCGGAATGAATTTTCGCAGTGGTTAGGTCAAATGCAGTTACATCATAGCAACAGTATGTTTGCACAATTTAAGGCTTTGGCTGGTTCTTTAGTCAGCTTCTTCTTCAGATTCTTCTTCTTCAGCAGTTTCCAGCCAGGTTAGCCACTGGTTTACCTGCAGTTACATAAAATTGGTTTAAGGCAGCAGGAATTATCTCCCGACTATGTACTTCTACAACACACTGGGTTTCCCCCCCCCCTCCAACTAATTTTAAAAACCTTTCAGCCACACATTGCACTATGTAGGTCTCTAGTAAAGAAAACAAAATTCGGTTCATCTTTCATCTTGCCTCACTCCTTCCCGGTGAAATATGCCACAAAGTTTCTAGGGATTTACCAGTCTTAAACACTGTTTCAAAGCGTTCTCAAGCACTCCAGCACAGCAGGGATCACAAAAGACAAATTTCTACTCTAATACTAGCTAGTTTACCTGGAATAAAGCTTTGCCTTTCCCTGGAAACTCTTGAGTAATATCTTCTTTCCATGCCAAGAAGGCTTCTTCTTCAATGATCTCCATGTCATAGAAATGAACAAAGAAGCGCAGTAACATGCCTATGGAAGTAGATTTAAACATTGTTAGCTTCATAACCTTCCAAACAGCTTACTTGACTAAGAAACGTAGTGACAAGTCTGAAAGTTGTACACAGACAAGCAGACACAAGTTTTAAGGAGCATCTGGATGTGCATACCTTTTGGGAAGTTATTGTTGTAGCAGTGCACCTGGAGTGCATATAAAGCACTCACTTGCAGATCAACATGGTCATGGAGGAACTTCTGCATTACTGGCTTGAAGGAAAGAAGCAGTTGTTTTTCCTGCTCTAGCTGCTCTTTAGATGGAGCAGACGAAGAATCCGATTCGTCACTAGGTGGGTTTACTTCACTAGAAATATACTGCAAGAAACTGGACAAACGAAAAAGGTTGTTCTGTAAACTGATCAACAGCTAGAGTTCATATTCTGTAACAGTAACATAAGTACTCTCCAAGTTCTGTTTGCTAGCTATTATTGAAAACACCCTCCCTCCTGCTCCTATCAGCAGTTAGGCAAATGCACAGTGGGTTAGCATTAAGGTTGACTGCGCGCCACAAAAATCCTTGTTTTGCTTCTGTTACAGCTCTGAAACATTTCAGAAAAAGAATACACAGGTCTAGACTTCTCTTTCCCAAGCAAAACCAACTGTTCACACAGATGCAAGCCTGCAGACCTGCTTTTGTTCTCAAATACAGTGGGTGTTTAGTACAGCAGAGGTCCACTCAGAGCAGTTTATCTCCCTGTGTGCTCTGCACAAAGCTACACGTCAGCCTTTATCGAGTTAGTGACTTACTGGTAGCTAACAAAAACATGTTCCTAAACTACATCAAAATGGCATCTCACCTGGTCATCAATATATTCACAAATCCCTTATCTACATGAAGTTTGGGTGAAATGTTATCTTTAATCCACTTATAGATGGCTTGAGGGGATGGATCCGATTTTATTTGCTTTAGCAGTTCCTTCTCCAGTTTCAGAAGTGGGAACAAGAAGCTAAGCCCCTTCCCTTCCAAGATCTCCAGCATGCGGTCCTTGTTCTGGTCAATTTCTGACAAGTAAATAAGAAAGACACACTTAAGTGCTGGTGCTAATCAAAACCTACAATCCATGAATGGTTCATGGGTCTAACCCCATCTTAAGAAACACCCTTCTTAAGAATTGTGACAGTTCATCGCATCAAAATAACTTTGTACGTTACTCTGGTGTAAAAAACTGAAAGAAAAAACATCTCGCACAAACTAAAATGAAGTGTCATAAGAACTATGCGGTAACTCTTACCTGGTAACATTTTCTGCATATTAACTTTGCTTTGTTGGAACAATTCCGTTAGCCATTCACGATCTTGTAACTTTGCTAACTGTTGAAGGCAGAGCAGGAAGAGCGGGAAATGGGTGCCACTTTCCAGTGGTTGAGCCAGCTCGGAAATGCTCACCAGTTCTGAAATAATGGCACGGGCTGCAAACTGCGCTAAGTAGGATTTCACCAATGGGATGTCCACCTCCAGTTTAGGGCACTGGTCCAATACATTCAGGAATGCCTAAGAAACAGAAAACCCAAGTTGAAATTCTGAAATAATTTTGTTGTCATGCACAGTAATGCTGCTTCTACATAGGAGCCTCAAATTTCTTTTCTGCACTGAGTAACTTGTCAAGAGGTTCCCCGTTTCCAGTTAGTGAAATCCTGTACCTATACTTTTTCCTACCATCACTTATGCCCCTCACAGGTTTCTGTGTTATTTTTACCTCCATAGATCAACGGGACTTTCAAGTTGCACACTGCCTTTATGCAAGATAAACATCACGAACAGCCAAGCAGCAAGGACTGTGAGCCTATGAGATTGCAGTACCTGCATGAAGTTGTCACTTGTGGCTATTCCCTCCTGCTTGAGTAAGCTGATCAAAGTACTTGCTTTCTCTTTGTCTTCATCTGATCGATCTAGGGATTGAATGATTACTTTGCTCAGCATCTCAGGAATGAAGTGTTTTGGAGCTCTCATTTCTCTCACGGTATTGACAGCATCGTTAGCATTTCCATTGTTCAGATACTCAGTCACAACAGCTTCCTAGAGGACAAAAATAAGTAAGAATCTAGAGTTAAACAAGCATTTGTTTTTAACAAGCATGCACCAGGCTTCAAGCAGCACCATTACACACTTAACTTACAGTTTGTTTAAGTAGCTCTTCTTTAGAAGGAGGTGGTTTCTTGGTGGTCTTTGCAGGCTTTTCTTGTATAAGCGGTGGATTTGTTTTAAGACCAAGTTGAGGAGGCTGAAAAAGACAGTATCGGAATTTGTTTATATCTATGTACATTGAGATCAAGTTTAAGAATACTAAGTATGTACAAAGGCAGATGAAAGCCAAATTAGGTTTTCACATCTTTGTGTATTTTCTTAATTTTCATGTTTACCTGTCCCAAAGGTGGTGTCTGAGTGCGTGGTGGTTGAGCACTGGGAGGAATCATAGTTATCTGGGGCTGAAGCTTTGGCACTTGGTTTTTATTCATTAGGAAAGACTGAGCAGGTCTCAGGCTAATCTGTAAACAGATTAAGTCAGAAAAAACTCAAACTGTTTCAAGTATTCTGACCAAGAATGCACAAGGACTCACATGAACAGATCCCACTGAAGCATGACTTTTCTGTTTTTACAATATTAACACTTAAATACAGATTAAGCCACATGTGTGCTCAAATTCCCCCAAAAGCACGACTCAATGAATTACAACTTTCTTCAAGTAACTGATATTTAGTTCCACTGGTTATAAAGATCTGGAATTGCTCCTTTTAGATGCAGTATGTTAGAGACCCAAGAAGATACTTTGCGTGTTTGCCGATTTATTTTACAGCCAAGATGAAACTCTACCAATTGCTCAGAAATCAGGATACAAGGCTGGTTAACACTCAAAATAACGATGCTGTTTTACTTTGCATTTGACATTTTGCCTATTAGCCACTTCTAAAAGAAAAAAAAATAATTTAGCCTGGTCCAGCACTTCAGGGTTTCTAAAGTTCATTGTTTTCTGAAGTTTTCAATAAATGTATTGTTATCAATATGATGCATGGGAACTGATGTCAGAGTAGTGTTCTTGGGGAGGTATGGGGGAAGGAAGGGACACCCCAAGAAATTGCCCTCATATCTCAGTCTTGCTCATAGGACGCTGGATACCCTAAGGGAAATGAGGGGTAAGGTGAAAGAGGAAGGGACAAAGGAGGAGGAGGAGGAGAAGAAGAGTTCCAGCATTAGTCCTCGTAATAACGCGTCTTGCTATAATCATTGGGCAATATTTAGAATAGGCTTTAAGTAATGTAGGCATGTAATGTACCTCATCTGCATTAAGCTGTCCTTTCTTAGAAAACCGAGGTGGCATATCCTTCGACTGTCCTTGTTGCTGGGATAAGAGTCCCTGATTCTGGTTATGGTAGAGCTGGCTTTGCCCCTATTTCAGAAAGGGAGATATAGAGAAAGAAGTGCAGATGATGGAGTGGCGTACATCATATGGTAAGTAGTACCAGAGGGACCAGAGGAACAAAGACTCTATTTGCCAGGAAGGGAGAAAGAAGGAGCAGGGGTGGTGGGAGAGTAGCATCTATCCCTAGAAACAGGGCTATCTTTTAAATAAAACACACCATTCTGACCCACCAAAGCCACATGCACCTTTTCTTGCAGTAAGAAGTGTATTCCTTGCATCTCTTGCACAATTTAAAAAGTGGTTTAGAATTTTTTGTATCAGCTGAGCATCAATTCTTATCAGATCAGACCAAGTCTTTTAACATTAGCTGACTATAATCCATAACATACGCATCTGTAGAAGAGCTTCTAAACATGCTGAAGTGACCCTGTGAACAACATCCTCCTTACCTGACTTTTCAGAAAAGATTTGCCTAGTTCTCCAAACTGGGATTGAGCAGAAGGCATGAGGTGACCCCCATGGCCATTGAAAAGTTGGTTTGAACGATGGCGTCCCATGGTGGGTGAAAATCTATCCTGAATAACCCCTGGACCAGTACCAATTCCGCTACCTGGATTAAGGATACAAAAGACAATTTTAGTTTTTGTTCATTACAGTACAGCCACAGTCATCGCATCAGCCTTGCTGTTTCAGTGTACCTGGCATTTGTCCAAACATATCAGCAAGCCCTCCGAGTGGGTCCCTGTCAAGTTTCATCCTGGGTGGCATAAAGGCTCCCTCCAGAAAGAAGTCGCTTCTCATCCCTTGAGACATAGGAGCAGGAATAAAAACTCCCAGATCCTTTAAAACAGGAATTATAGTTTTGGTCACTTAGGAGTAATAGTCCCTGAAAAAGTCAAGTTTTTAGCCTTGAATATAGAAGCCCAACTGATTTTAACCTGTAACCCCATACAGCCACACTCCGAGAAGTACTCCTAAGTGCACAGCATAAGGATTCACCCTTAACTCTTAAGCAAAAGCCCAGCACAAGACTTCACACGTAACACTTACTTTTACTGCATCTTGACGGATTTGATTGATAGTCTTTGGTCCGTTGTCAAGAAAAGCTTTGCGAGGAACCCAGTTGTGTTCTCTCAACTCCACAGTATCCTTGGAACAGAATTAATTATTAGGAAAACATTCAAGACAATTTTGCAAGAAAAAGGAAGCAGTAAATCATCGTACCTGCAGCAGGAAACGAATCCTTGCTGGCAATTCCTTACTTGACATCAAGGAGCGCATACGGGCAAAGTACTGATCCATTAAGGACTGGGGGAACAAGAGTGATATTACTAGTGAGGGCTAATTTTATCAGCATTTGAGTAACTTTTCAGGAAAGGCAACCACGTTCAAGACATCTGAGATTAAGTAATACAACAGACTGCCCCTTTCTGCCATCTCAGTCTCCTTGATAGCAGCAGAGGTTAAGGAAAGGTAATATACCAGGATATCTCATCCAAGACCAATATGAAAACCTGCCAAAATTCTTGTTACTATGACACCATTTTAAGTCTACATTCAAAACTCGTATGTCAAGGTCCAAAACGTATCTGTCACATCACCTAGTTGTGTTGAGAACAGTTCCTCACCACATCTTTTTAAGCAGCAGCTGAGAAAAAACATTCTTACTTTCGTGACTTCCCAATGATCCTAACTGCATTCTGGAAAGATATTTAAAAGAATTTTAAAAACTGTCTCCTTTTGCTATTAATTTGATGCAGGAGCAATCGTTGGCACTCTTGCTCTCTGAAAGTCAGACCTCAGTTCTGTACTTAGGAATAGAACACCAAATACAGAAGGTTTGGGCAATTTCAATCTTAGCCATAGAATTTAACTAGTTTAATGACTGCAGTGGATATGCACATACCTTGGCTTTTGCATGGTCTAATCTAGGTCCCACTGTCCTCATTATCTGACAGAGGCACTCCAAATCCTCCCCCATATCTTTGAGTTGGACTCTCTTCTTCTTTTCCAAAAGCTGAAATATTAAAGGGGAATTAGGCATTTCAATATATGATAAATTACATTAATAAATAACAACTTTGTACACAGGGACATGCAGAAACATTTCATCTTGTTCTGAAGGCAAGTGGACTTGAAAACTAGGTTTTAAGAATTGCTAATTAAAGTACTTATTACGCATAAGCTTATGTACTTTGAAGTACCTGTGGTACTTCCGTCTAGGTCAAACTAAATCTTCACTTGGGAGACAATTCCCATGGCTTTGAACAAAGCCAGTTTCACTTTCTAATCACACCAAACAACTGTTTATTTTAAACAGCAGGGGGTAGATAATGCACAGAAACATTTTTGTGGTATTTTATGTTACAAGACTCCCAAAGCAGCAAACACATTTTCATTTTTTAGTTTAGAAGTCTTATTTTGCTCTTAGCCCCCACTCAATCTGAATACTCACTGTTTTGATGCACTTATGAAGGATAGATTCATGAATAAGATCAAGCTTGCCAAGTTCTCCAATGAATTTGATGTTCCCCAGCATCTTGATCTTGGCAATGGCTCTCTGTTCCTCCTCCTCAGGAAGGAGGGGGCCATCATGCTTATCATAGACTGGAAAACAAAGAAGCCTGTTTAACAAGGCTGTAGACAGAGAAGATAAATAAACTGTGTATTAAAAGGTTTTAAAGCTTACTATCAACATTTCTGGTTCGGTTTTCAAATTCATCTTGAAGTTTAGATATTAAGAGGCGTCTGAATGTCTAAGAAAAGAGAAGAAAAAACAATTAAGCATATCAGTGCTACTATACATACTAGCAGAATCTACGTTACAGATCAAGAGATATACTCACTGTGCTTTGCTTCTGTCCTGGATGACTCTCTGCTGATGGGCCATCAAAGTTGGGTGCATCTTCTGCCAGTCGCAGACATAGTTGAGCATACAGTGAGCTATACTTGGGCTCTTCAAGGGCTTTGTCTACGATCTAAAGGAATTTAGAGTAAGGATGCACTCATTATTAGGAAAGTTAATTGCAAGTGAGACAATTGAATATTACCACTCTATGTGATCTAGGTAACATCTAACTATTTTCCGCTATTTCATCAAACATACATAAATAATGTTTTTACACTGGTCTTAGTGCTGAAGCACAGGAAACGAGCTACTCTATGGAATCATAGAATTGTCTAGTTTAAAAGGGACCTTCAAGATAATAAGTCCAACTATTAACCTAAAACTGCCAAAACCACCACTAAGCTATGTCCCTAAGCACCATGTCTACGCTTCTTTTAAAAATACTTCCAGGGATGGCAGTACCTCCACCTCACTACAAGCTCCTTTCAGGTAGTTATAGAGAGTGAGTGATAAGGTCTCCCTTCAGTCTCCTTTTCTACAGAATAAACAACCCCAGTTCCCTCATCTGCTTCTCCTAAGACTTTTTCTCCAAACCCCTCACCAACTTTGTTGCCCTTCGCTGGACACACTCCAGCACCTTGGTATCCTTCCTGGAGTGAGGGGCCTGATACACTTGAGGTGAGGCCTCACCAGCGCCGAGTACAGAGTGATGATCACTTCCCTAGCCCTACTGTTACTCATACAGGCCAGGATGCTGCTGGCCACACTGCTGGCTCCTATTCAGCCAGCTGTTGACCAATACCCCCAGGTCCTTTTCTGCTGGGCAGCTTTGCAGCCACTCTATGCTACCAAAGAGCTTCTATAATCCTTAGCCAACAAATGGGACGAACTTGAAGTTCATCACAGTTAGTATCACCCATCTGATCTCAGACTGAACAAAGTGACATAGTAAAATTGGTGTAACAAGAGGTCACCTGTGGTATATTCTCCAAAATCATTAGGCTTATTCCTCAGGAAAACGAGGGTCAGGGAAGTAGGACTGCCAACTAGCATCTTTGATTATTAAATCTGTATGTTTGGATTATCAGACACCACATTAGCCTTATTACTTCTGTATCCCATCAAAACCAGACAATATATTTATTTTTAACATGCCAAGAACACTGTAGTTAAAAGAAATGCAGCCATCTTACCAGCAGTATGACCCCTTTTAGGATGAGCTTAGATTCTACACCCACATTGAGGAGCTCAAGGCATAGCTTGTCGAACTTTTCAGGAGTAAGCTTATTTAGTATGCTAAAGAGAAACAAACAACAACAAAAATCCAGATTACAGATATTACAAGCACAATACAAATAATTTTAGATCAAGTTTATCTTTACTTCTTCAGCCTATTAAAAAAAATAAAAAATTGCAATTTTCCATTCAACTGTTTTTTGCGAGATCTTTAGAATGTAAAGTATCATTGAAAAGACTAATCCTTTTAAGATTTACTTCAAGTTTTTGCTGCTGCTGGCGCTATTGGTTTCTGCCTCCTTCACTCCAAAGGGTACCACATGCCAACACCCACCACCCTTTGAACTCAAGACCCATGTCTTCCTTTCCTCTAGACCATTTATTAGAGATGTATATTGCTAAAGAAACCAGTAATGAAAGAAAACAATCTTAAACAGAACTTACCCTCTTACTTTCCTGAAGATTGCATCATGTCGTTCTTTGTCGTTTGCGGAGTCGTCATCTCGTCTAGTGCTTCGTGAAGGAATCCATTTCTGAGCGTTTTGCCCTGGGGTTTTCCCCAGGAACTCGCTGTAAAAATTTTAGTATGATTGTTAAACAGATACGAATAATTTCAAGAACTGGCCTTTTAACCTTTCAGTATTGCCTTGTTTAGGCTAATTCTGTCACTAGCTTTAAGACCATGCACCTACCCCTACAAACACTGCAACATCTGTTGTATATTATTCATTCACTTAGCAATAACAAAAAAGGACACCCAAGAACACCCTCTGAACTTTTTAAGTGAAATGCACAAAAAAGTCTGTGCACCTCACACCACTTATAATGCACTTTCAACAGATTATATGCTATTCTACCACAGACTGAAGGACATTAAAACGTCATGAAGTCAGTAAACATTTGTTGTGCAACTTTCAAGATACTCTATTTTCAACTCAGTATTCACTGTGAAGCATTCTCTGCCTTTAAAATCATGCCAAATCGAAAAGCAAGATGACATACCTGTTGCTGGCAGTCTTGGGATAGTGCTGAGGTGCACCCCTACCACCTCCTCCGCCTGAAGAAGCACTGTTAAAAACCACCATGTAATCTTGGGTGAGTTCAAAATCCCAATGCTTTCAATTACATGTCAGTTTTGGTATAAACATAAGACAAATTTAAATTCTCCTCAAAGGACAGTTTCCACTGCCAAGCATTCATCAATCAAAAAGCACTAGTACCTGAAACGAGAAGCACCCCCTTCTGCAATCGCACTCTCCACTTTGGCGGCTTGACAACGAAGAATCTTCAAAAGAATAAAATTAAATTGACGGGGTGGGGAAAAACAAAACCTAGAAAGACAAATTAAGTATTCATATTATAGTTGTATAGTTGGCAGCCATAGTGTCTGACTTATAATAAACATACAAATGTGTTAGGCAAAAGAGAACCCTCAAACACTAAACTTCATAAATGCTAAGAAAACTCTTATTCATGCAATACTCAATATATTCACAGAAATGCAAATTTCGTCATTATAGCCATGGGAATCACGCACTGAGAATGCAAGAGGCTCAAATCTACCGTGTCAACCCCCCAAAAGCACTTGTAGGAAAAAAAAATTAAGTGCTTTTTCTGCTAGTACAACATAATTAAATGAATCCTTTACTGATACACTTCACAAACTATGATTAAGTATGGCAAGACAAAGTAGTCAAGTTTCGAAGTGAGAAGTAACAAACCACAAAATGCACACTTACTACAGTTAAGGGGATGTATTCTACATCCAAGTCTAAATGGACAACTAAGCTATTTAATAACGGTGGAAAAAAAATATCGTCCCTCCACACCTCAAATTTTAGCTTGCAAGACAGCAGCAGGAAGAAGGCTTTCACTGCACTGCTCACGTAGCAGAAAGCTAATCGCGGGGACAGAAATGCCTGGTGAGCACGTCCAAAAAGAAAACCGACCACCCACACAGGCATTTTAAGGCTCCATCACAGACCTGCTCCGAGACGTTTTAGTACTGACTACAGCGCCACCTCCTCGGAGAGCCGGCCGGAGAAAGCCCCGCAGAACGCACCCCGACGGGGTGAAGGCGGCGGCCGTTACCCCCGCGCTCCGGCGGATCCCCCGCACCCGGCCGGCGCCAGCGCGGGCACGAGGAAGGGCTCCCAACATGGCGGCCGCCGCCGCCGCCGAACAAAAGGGCTGCGGGAGCGGGAGGGGCGCCCCCCGCAGGAGGCAGGCGCTACCCTGCCGCATGGAGCTGGCGGCTCCGGCCGCACCGAGCCGCCTCCCCTTCCCCCACCGGGCGCCGCCCGTTTCCAGACTCAGGCGCCGCCAGGAGCCCGGCCGGCTCTTTGTTCTCTGCGAGGGAGGCGAGCGGGCTCCGCTCCTTCGCCGCCGGCGGAAGACGGCGCCCTCCGCGCGCGGCAGCCGCCCCGGAGGGGATCGGTCATCCCCGCATCACCACCCCAGCTCGAGCGGCGCCTCTCGCCGCCCAAGCCGGAGCAGGAAACATGGGCGAGGCGAGGCTGCTGCCGACAAGAGACAGCTTCTCAGCTGTCCGGTCCCCTTTCCACAAGGAACAGACAGGAGAATAAAAAACAATTAAAAAAACCTAAAAAAATCCTATCGCCACCGACTCTCGAGAACAACCAACTTTCCCCTCACCGCTCCCCAACAATGCGGATCCTGCAAGTCCTAAAACCACAGCCCGCTACGCTGCGGTGAGACAGCTACCCGCCAAGGGCAGACCTCCGGGGCAGCCAGGTTCCCCACAGCCTGGGGATCCTGCAGCCAGCCTGACAGCCCCGAAGGGCAGAACTACGAACCGGCACCACCCGACCCCATCTTCCTCGCTGTAAATGTGCGTCTCTAACNCGCGCGAGACAGGGCGAGCCTCCGAATCACCACAGCCGGAGCAGCCACGGCCCAACGCGTCCCTCCGCCACCTCCATAGAGAGCCGACCCGCTGCCGCGTCTAAGGCGCACCCAGCCAGCCCCACTAACTTTATTACCCTTCACGCAACCTATCTCACCTCCCTCGGGCGGCCGCCAATCGCCGCGGAGGGCTCCGCCCGTCTTGCCAATCACAGGCGAGGAAGGGGGTGGTCTCAACGGCGAAGTGGGCGGAGGAGGGAGGAAGTTTGGTTGAGCTGTGCCATCGCCGCAGTGCAGCATCCGTATTCGCGAAAGCCGTTACGCCACATGGTTGGCGGTAGGGCCGACGAGGGAAGGGAAACTTGCGCAAGTGGCGTACTCGGTTAATGGCGGCGGCTTGGCTGCCTCCTTCCTTCGCTGTGTGCTCCTGTGCTTCAGTCACCACAGAGCACCAGTTCTAAAGGCCTAGAGTGTGAATTACAGTTGATTCTGACACGGTCATAGAAAGGTAGTTTAATATATATATTCTCATCAGGTTTTTTCGGTTTGGTTTTGGTTTTTTTTAAAATTATTTAATAAATTTATTTAAGCCAAGGTTTCCCTTCAGTCAGACCACGTTTCAATTTTGGCTGAGGTAAAAAATTAGCTGATTATGGACTGTAGTCCTGAGCATGCAAAGAGATCTGAATGAGGAGATTTGCCATCTGAGCTCTAAGAGCCTTGTCTGTAAGGATCCAATTTCAGGTTTAGCTTTCTGGGTTTGGAAACTATTTCTATCGCAGCATGTGCTTTTAGCTATTAACTGGCTTGTCCGTGGCAGGGCGTCCTGCAGGCGACCCATGGACAATCAGGATTCCTGAGAGACATTTTAATGTATTTAGCATGCTGACTACACAGCTAGTGGGGTTTTCTTGCTGCTGCTCAGTTAAACAAAACAAAGATGGCCAGACTTTGTGTTGTAGGTGGAAGTTTGAGTCACAGGAGACTTTCAGAGACTTACCAGTGTGAGGTTTTATCCTCTTAACAGTCGGGTCACAGTCATAGATTGTCACAGAGGTAGCAGCTACCTGGACGTGCCAAAGATTCGAACTTACTTGCCCTAGATGAGGCAGAACAGAAAACAAGGGCTAAATAAACCTCACAACAAACTCCACAAACATCCACATCTGCTTTGTTCACACATACGCCTTCCGCTTTCGGTTTGTATGACTCACCGTTCAGATGACTGGGAGAAAGTGATACATGTAATAACTCTTGAACTATATAGATGGCAAGTCCAAACAAATGATATTGCAGAACTTCCAGTTTCACAGAGCCAACCTCATTCCTAATGCTTTCAACACAGTGTGCTACCATGTCCCAAGGGTTATATAAGGCCTAAAAGGGTGCCGTCATACAGGAGTTCTTGTGTCGCCTCTTATCTGGGATGAAGTTTGTTCAAGAGAGGTTTCCCCGTCTCATATCCATGAGCCTTAAAGACAGTTTACCTATCAGACTGTGTTTGGGGAAATCTTGAATAAACTACTTGAAAGTAAGTTTTAAGCAGATAGGAGTTGCACAAGGGTGAACATAACTGTGACAGATACTTGCCGTACCATAATTTTTATATAATGACACTTCCCTGCATTTATCAATATTCATATTACTGCAAGAGCTTGGACCTCATGTGTGAACCTGCAAAAACAGATTTCTATGCATAACTCTGTTGAAATCAACAGAATCCAGTTTAAAAGGAGTCAGGGGGCACAGAGCCAACAAGATTTAAAACAGTATTAAACCCACTTAATATTATTGAAATAAACATTCTCAGAGTAAAAAGGGTAATAAAAATACTTGCAAATCTTAAAAACTGAAGTGAAAGCAAAGCTTTTGTTTTGCATTGAATGACAGAATAGTTTCAAGCAGTGTTTCCAGCATAAGCATTCCAACACTGTTTAGGGCAGAAACCACACAAGTGAAAATTAAGTAGAATTTATCCTTTTTTTGGGGGGAGGGGGGCGGTGGGTCTGGAAGGAAGAGGAGAAGATAATGGATAACCTGCAAAACAGAGTGGGTACATACTGACAGACTAAAGTATCACCTTTTCTTGTTTATTTTAACACATACTATAAAATACTTACTACCATAACAACAGAAAAAAATGGCAAGATTTAGTTGGTAAGAGAATAGCAGCAAATGATCATTGTTTTCTTTAAACTGTGATTGGTTTTGGGGGACTCAATCCTGCATTATATTAAGACCAGCAGGATATATGCTATTCCGTAGTTCACACTGATTTTGGCAGGTGGGAACCTAAGAAGTTACTGCACTTGGCTGCTCAGAGCTTTCCTTCACATCTGTGCCACACTTTGTCAGCCTCATAGACCAGCTGCACTAGTACAATTGATGAAGGCAATGAACTGTAGTACAGAGGACAAAAAAGATTGGGAAATGCCTTCTATTTTATATGTCTCACCTACTTCTTAAATTCCATAAACTAATGTGGAAGACACGATTATTCATGTCTGAGAATGTATGGGCCCAATTGTTTATATGATTATTCAGCAACAAATTTGCCTAAAGATTTTTTTTCAATTTGTCCCCTTGACTTCACCAAAAAAAAATTTTAAAAAATAATCAGCAAATGTAATTTAATAGCTATCAGTTTCAGTGTCACCTTGCACTCATCAGTCACCTTACTGCATTGCCCAAACTCCCCTTCTCCCCGCTTGATATTCCCTCCCCCCCGCTTCCACTTGCCCTGAACACCAGTGATGCTTTAATTCGAATAGGCGGTTTTACAATTGACATAGTGGTAGTTCTGGATTTGTTTCTGCAAGTCTGAACTTGCAGAATCTATGCATAATTCCAGTATGAGTGCACTGCCACTGGAGGAGAAGGGTTGTCTGTAAAGTGTCATGAGAAACCTGCTGTGTTGCAGACTGTGTGGCACAGAAACACGAGCTGCTGGCACAGATGCAGCATCTGTCTGAGAGGAAGAGGAATACCTCTTGCTGCACATATGGCATAGCTCAGAACCTGGACTGGTTGCTGTCGTCTACCAAAACAACCCACAAAATGTGGGAAAGGAGCTTTGCAGAACTGTGAGGTTTTTTCCTTACTATTGCCAAGCTGGAATCACTGTGACTTACCCTGTGTAGTAGGTTGCATTGCAGTGATTACAAAGCTGAGCCCTCCTGGGTGGAGATTCCAGACAGAGTGCTGATGACAGGGTAGCTGTAGCAGTGTGGTACTGTTCCATCTCCAGTAAATACTGCATCTCATCACTGTACTGGTTGTGGATCTGGCTAGGCTGGGTTTTATGCGGAGTGGCCCATTAAAGTTGTAAAGACATGCATATAATACGAACAAAAACACCCATGTAGAGAATTACTGCAGAGTAAGTAATTAGCTGAAAATTCACAGCCTAGTTTACTCTATGCTAATTTCTCCAGCATAATCACCTCCTGCACCTTTTTACTTTCCAATCAGTTTTTCTGCCTGCCTTTTCAAGTGAGCCTCATTTTTCTCCAGAGCCATGTATATATAGTTGCTGACCCACCCCATGATTGAAGCAGCTGGCACGAACATTTAACCAGATACACTCATACTGTTTATCCTGTGATTGAAGTCTGTCTCAAGGAGAGCTGTACTATAAAAAGGGGGCCTGGGGGAAAAAATCCCCAACAAAGCCCAAACACCTGTATTTTTCATTTAAACATTTTTTTGGCATTTCTACTGAAGCAGAATGCTCTTACTGGTAAACTCATTTTTGCTGTGCAGATGCACTATTATGGGAATTGTTTGCATTGTCTTCTGGAAACATGCGCTAATATATTGTTTATATGCCTAATGTGTACAATATAGCATGGATGGTGTGAAAGCGTTGCAGAAAGCTTTGTGATTTTTCTCTGCAGGATATTAATTTGCAGAATATATATTGGTGTTAAACTTCTGAATATCTGTAGAGATGACTTTTAGTGAGGCTGATTTAACAATACTCACTGAGGTAAGAGCATTCCGACCCTTCTAAACAGTGGTGAGCGTCTAACCACCTGGGAGGTCACTTCTCTTTTCCCTTTCTTTGGAAAATTCTTTGCAGTAGATTGCAGTGAGTCTTCTGTTGATTTTGCTTTCATCCAGTTGTCTTCTGAAATACTGTTCCCTATACCTTAACTCAGCACCTTTCGTGATTTCGTGCTGCGCGGAACCAGTCCTTTATACTTCTTTCAGATATATTTAAAAAAATAATGAATAATTTCCTTATTCTCTATTTAAGACCCTGAAGACTTCCTAGATTTCTTAAGTATAACAATTCGTCTGGCAGTTACAATTGCATAGGACTGTTAACAGTAGTTCTTTGTCAGAAATGTGGGAGATATTTGGGGTGTGACTTTATCGTTAGCCAGTGAAAACTGCCTAGAATACTCGAGCGTCAGAGATACTGATACTTAATCAGGGAATGTTTATACAGGCAACTAAGGAAAGTGAGGCAGTGCCCATAACAGTACAGCTTGCTTTGCTTTCAGAGACCTATTTAGAACAGTGAATATTTTTAGCCAATATAATTGTACTAATGCATAATCATCATAACTTTCAAAGAGGAAGATTGCATGTGTATTCCCAGAATGGTCTAAGAAAAAAAAAACAACCAAAACCCAAACCCAACAGTGACTCTTTTCTCAGTAGGTCTGGTTCAATGAAAGATGTAAGCTGCAAAATTTTTACATTGTCTAGTCTTCTAAAATGACAGATTTGTTCATATTCTTTAGCATCAGCAGAGTGAGCGTGCAGTACTGTAATGTTCTGTTTCTCACGTTGGTTAGCACCAGCTTTACAATAAAGTAAGAAAGCTTTAAAATTTAAAATTTTCATTATTTACCAAGAGAAGAGCTTTTCTTTCTCCAAACCAGTGCCAGTTCATGTTTGAATTACCTTAAAGCATGTCTATAATCTGTAATTTTTATAGTTACTAGTATTTCAATTTTCTATGCTAATGTCTAATTTTGACACCTTTTAGACCTCTCCAATATCATGTCTTAGTGAGTTCTGTGGTTTAATTGTATGGTGTTGAAGAAGTAATAATCCCATATCGGTTTTAAAATGTATTGGCTTGATTCCATTGTAACCTGCCTGTTTAAGAGGTTTTGTGGCAGTCATCTTCTATATGAAATACTTACCATATTCATAAACACCTATTGGAACTGAACAAAAATTACAGTTGATTGAGTTGGAAGAGCATTGGAATGTCCTATAGCTGCATTGCTTTACTCTTATCTTTATAAAAATATATTATTGATGAACTCAGAAGCATGGATAGGAAATTACTTACAATTATTAAAATGCTGCACTTGGTATTATGAAAATAATTTTGTATTATCTTTTTCACTGCAGAAAATGCTGTGTCACAGTTTGTATGTGTAAGAAACAATTGGAATACAGCACAGAACATTTAGTTTAGAATATTTAGAACACTTTTATTTGCTTGTAGAAAAGGGCTGTCTTGGATATAATAGCATGTCTTCTTACAATTTAAGGTGATATTCACATATAATAGTTATCACTGGTTGCTGTTAATACAGTTTCTATTAATGGCAAAGGATAGCATTAATACTCTGTTTGGTTTCTGTAAGGCCAGATTTTCTGTTATTTAGGGATCAAAGATCCACTTGAGCTGTAAAAAGGGTGAGGAAAAATCTACTTAGCATTTTCAGTCATCAAGTGAAAGCAATAATACAGGGAAATCAGGCAAATAGTTACAAATCCAGGTTAACCTTTTGGAAGTCAGTGAAATGCATCTGTTTTCCCTTGTTAACTGTCTGAAAAGTTCAAAACCTTTCCTTAATATAAAAAGATGATTACTTGTATGTATGAGCATGTTATTACAAACCTGTATTTTTAAATAGGTTCAAGAACATTAGACCATTACATTACAATAAACAGCATTTCCATTGTATGTCCTATGGTTCCCTTTATTAAATCCACTCTGCTTACAGTGTGTTAAAATAGTTTTGCATTTCTGTAGAGTGTTTTTATATTGGCATTCTTTATTCCTTAATCCATTTAAAGCAAGTGGAGCTACTCATTGAAATTATGTGATTTTTTCCTATTTTGGAGAAATTAGTTTGGTTTCTAAAGAAATTGCACAAAGGAGACTTTTTCCCATTTGTACCTAATTGTTGCTTATACCTACTTTGGAAAGAGAGATGGGAGAAGAGAACCAAAACCACTATCAGAACGTGACCTAAATCACGCCAAACATCTGAAAATTCTCAGATGTTAAAAGAAAAAGCTAGATCCGACACTGAAGCTAGCCAGTTCGTATTTCTGGCCCCATGTGGCATGATTTTATGTCTAACAGTAGAACTTAAGCAGGTCCAGAGGAGGGCCACAGAAATGCTCAGAGGGCTGGAGCACCTCTCCTATGAGGACAGGCTGAGAGAGTTGGTGTTGTTCAGCCTGGAGGAGAGAAGGCTCCGCGGAGACCTTATTATGGCCTTTCAGTACTTCAAGGCAACTTATAAGAAAGTCGAGTACAGACTTTTTAGCAGGGCCTGCAGTGATAGGACAAGGGATAATGGTTTTTAACTAAAGGAGGGTAGATTTAGACTAGATGTAAGGAAGACATTTTGTACCATGAGGGTGGTGAAACACTGGCCCAGGTAGTCCAGAGAGGTGGTAGATGGCTCATCCCTGGAAACATTCAACGTCAGGTTGGATGGGGCTCTAAGTAACCTGATCTAGTTGAAGATGTCCCTGCTTATTGCCAGGGAGTTGGATGAAATGACCTTTAAAGGTCCCTTCCAACCCAAACTATTCTACGATACTATGAAAATGTTACATGTGTTCTGTGGATTGAAAGTATTTAATTCTCTGGGGCAATCCAAGTCATTTCAGCACCATGGAATTATTTCCTATTAGCCAGCTTCACAAGTTTAGTGAATTTAAGAAATCAATAATCATTATCAAAAGGTAAAAAGGACTTCAGGGATATATTTGAATAACATGATCCCAATTCACTGGATTCTCTATGGTGCAATTTGGAGTAAAAATGGAAGGTCTGAAAAGAATATGAAAACTTAGTTCTTTTGCAAATTCTGAGCTAGTATGGCCTTGCCGCCTGGCAACAGTCTCACATGTAGCTGCGGGAATAGCAGGAGTTGCTGTTTTGTGGTTGGTGAGCAATCTCAGGAAGGGTTACAAGGTGAATGGGGAATAAGGGTAAGCTGTATATATGCTTATTGTAAAATACCTGTAATCAGAAGAATCTCCAACTGGGACATTTTTTCATGGATTTCCTTGGTAAAAAGGAAGTGGTTTTGTTTCTATGTTTTTGGGGTTGTTTTTTTCTTGTTGGTTTTTTTTTGCTTGTTTGGTTGGTTTGTTGTTATTGTTTTTTAAGTGAAAAAATACAAGTAAGCATAATTTCATACTAGGTAGTTATTCTGGTTACTATAAATGGGTTACTGAAATGATTTTAATTTTGCAAGGCTTACAGGCTTAGCATTTACATGCTGTGTGTCCAAAATGGAAGTCCCATGAATCCAAGTTAACACATCTGCCCACAGACATGTGTTTGTTTCAGATGTAAATAGCTGTATCCCTAGATTGAGATGATATTGGGTTGAATTACAAAATTTTCTAGAGAGAAGTTCCAAGGTAATTTCTGGTTTCAGCATTGTTTAGATACTGTGAGAGATGAGCCTGCTGGGATCAAAGTATTTAGAGGAGTGACATAAAAAAACCTCTTTGGCTAATCAAAAGCCTTTATTCCTTCTATAGACTCATAGTACTGTATTTTTAGCAAGTGGAACTATGTTTAGGCCCTAAACAAATACAAAAGGACATAGCCTTATAACTTGTGACTTATTGGTAGATTTAGTAGAGATCAGTTTGACTTGGGATTTTATCCATATTGTGTATTTTATTGACTCATTTATTGAATACAGCAGCTTTCAGGACAATTAGCTGAGAGCAGAGTAATAGGGTGCTTGCTTCAAATGTACTAACTCTATCTCTATTAGAAAAAAACAGGTTTATTACTGATGTTTCCTAAATAACATTGGTGGAAATAGGAGTCAGTAATTTAAGTTTAAAGCATGTTTGGATTAAAGGAGACAGTTTGGTTTGTCCACTTTTACAGATTAGAAGCTACAGTAGAAAACTTCAGTAAGAGCTCAGCTTCTTACTCCTCTAAGAGGCTAAAGTACCTAGAGAAGCCCAAACATATACAAATTATGTCAAAACTATTCCTGCCAATGGGTATTTCCATTCTTACTTAGCTTGGTAAAAGCTTTCTGGTGTTCCTTACACTTGTCCTTCTCTTCCTTGGTCCTGATTTTCCTAAGTAATAATACATTTTTAGGCAGCTCCCCACTCATCTAGCTTCCAGCAACCACATTGTAAATATACTCACATTATGTCTTTTAGCCAAACAGATACAGAATCATGATAGCACTGTGGCAAATAGAAAAAGTACAAGGCTGAGGGTGTGTCAGCAGGAGAGCACTATGGAAGATGAGTCCAAATGCACAAAGTTTATGAATTAATGGACACTAGAACTTGTATACTTTCAGCCAGGTATCTTCAATTGAATTACTATAGCACTTTCTAAGTAAATTAAAAAACCAAACAGTTAAACTAATTAATAGCAATAAGAATGTCTGATTAGAAATATAGCACAGTTTAATAAAAAGATAAGCCACAGAGAAAAGTTCAAGCAAAGCAGGTCACCTCATATGGGTAAATAGGGACTAAAGCTTCTATCTTTAAGGTGGAGTAAGACAATAGCAGTATTCTGTGAGTATTTATAAAACTCTTTTCCTTTTTCAGTACTTTAAGCTATGTTTCCCAGTTTCACTTTTCATGTCAATCAGAACCCATAAGGGATTGATTTCAAGTAGAATATGTACAGACAAAAATATGCTTATTTTTGGTAACACTAACATTTGCAAAAGGGAAAACAAATTGTACATTGCTCCTGCACAAATATTAGTGACATAGGCTATGGTGTATGCACTGAAAATGGAAAAAAGATAATTTGTGCTGTATTTAGCAGAGACTTCATTTTTGTTCTGTCTTCTTTTGTCTTTACCTGCCTTACATTTTCCTCATAAACAAAAGATACAGCTTTCTTATTTTCATATTTGTGCCCTTCAATTAATAGTAGAAGTATAATGCACATTTGTTTCTTTAACAACAGATTTAGGCAGCATCCATGGATACCATTAATTTCTTCAACATAAGCATTGTTTTCCAGGAAATAGATAATGAAGTTTAGTAGGCAACAGATGTAGTCACATCAGTTGACTAAGATGAGGAAGAACTAGTACAAAGCTAGATTATATTGTGGATAGATTATCTATCGTCCTACCTGTAATCAACCAAGATTATACTCTTCCTATTTAACACACAACTGTATCTACAGATAATACATTACCAAGAGGGTCACTCACAGAAGTTACTTTCTTTAAGAAGACTGCACTTAAAGGGACTGACGATTGCTTTGCACTCTGCGCATTGTTAGCAGCAGTACAACGTGAAGAGTCAAGGCAAAGAAAGATGCCAATAACAGTTATACCCCATTTGAATTCACTGGAGTTGAACTTTGTGTGCAGAGTACACCCCTCTAACTGTTTTTTGTGTTGGCAAAAGTTGCAAAGCAATAGAAGCCAAGTTACAGAAGACAGATTTTATCTCTAACAAGCTTCACCCCGCCCAAATTGTATCATAACTGCTACAGAAACATCAGATAGAATATACACAAAAAACCCCCAACCCACTGGGGCATGTACTCTACCTTCTAGCAGCTATGTTTTGGATACTTCTTCTGAAGTCCTTTCTCTCCTCTTACCAAAGTTCCATAGACCCTCTAAAGGTTTGAGTGTTATCATACCTAGATCAGGGCAGCCTTTTTACCCTACCTTCAGCACCTGTGTGCAAGCAGAACAGGCAATTTAACTCTATACTTGGTGGAGAATGTTGACACTTCTCAATGGAAATAAGAACAAAAAGTCTTTTAAAAGAAATTGTAATTCATGCTCAGGTCCAGTAACGGCCCAGATCTGCAGAAATTCTGAGTAAGATATGGGATTTGAAGATCTGATATTTGTGTTGCTGATATATTAAACTCATTAGTGACTTCCTCCTCTTTCCACAAATCTTTGCAGGACAGATGGGTTTCACAAGTTACAAGCCTTTATCAAGATCAAGGATATTTGAACAGAAAACACATCCTAGTCGGTGTGGCAAAATTTAATCAGTAAATTATAGCTCCTTTATTCGGTCAGTTTTTGTGCCTTTTTTTCAAACTGCTGTTTCATTGATTTACATGCTTTAGGCAGAAAGAATCTAAAAGAAGACTTCAGGCTTCTTTAAAAAAATTCTGAACATCACCATGGTATTTATGTTTTCAGACGTAACTTCATATCAAGAATATTATCTATTTATCATATCTGATGAAATTTAATCTTAATACCGCTTTTTTTCCCCCCAAACACCTGTAAATATTGCTAAGAAGCATTCATTGTTTTCTTGGGGTTTAGGCAGCTATCAAGAAAAAAATAAATGCTTCGGTATTTATACCTAGGCCAGCAAGGTTTCAGAATCAGTGAACCTCAGGATTTAAAAGAAGCTTTTACAGCTAGAAACTTTACAGGAAAGTAAACAAGCAAAACCGATGTCAGAAATCCTATTCCTCAGTCTTGCTGGAGCTGTTCTTAAAAGGGTTGGCACAGATGTTTCAAACCGTCGGTTCTTTTACAAGATGCAGAGTTGTCACTTCTGCTGTCCTCTCAGAATTGCTGAGCTCTTGAAGGGAAATCACTACTAATGCAACTAGGTCTGCCTGGAAGAAAAAAGAACTGAGAATACTGTTGGCCTCCTTTTGATGTCAGCTGATGATCTGGCCTCATATGATGCCATCTCCTCTGTATGGTGTTATAACCTATTACAGATAACTACTGTAATTAACTGTAATCTAGAAGATTGTGGTCAGACTACTATAATATCGATTCTTGCTATCATAGACTGTTTTTTTAAGAGGGAGAATTCAAAGGGATTTGCTTGAAGGACAACATCTTGCCTCACAGGCAGGATATGCCTGAGGTGTACCTGGCTAAGAGAACAACAAATACAGAAAATGGGATGGATATTTCCTCCTTACAGTGAGAGAGTACAACACTTGCTTTATCTCAGTTTTAAGTATAGTACTTAGACAGGGAGTGTAAATCTTCAAAGCTTTGCTTGCACCAAAAAGTCTTTTTTGTTTTTCAGTTGCAGGATTTATGCAAGCCTTATAATTACTAATTTTTGAAAGGAATATTAGAAATAGACAGTGAAAGCAAAGGAAGAGGATAAGACTGCCTAAAGCGGTGTACACCATACTGACATCTAATTGAAGAGTAGCATTACTGCCTTGATTATGATACTGTGAGTAGAATTTATGGTGCATTTAGCTTGATAACCCTTGCTATTAAGACAGACTAAAAAATATTTTGGGCTACATATATGTGTAACATATGGTTTATTATCAAATTTAATTGCTAAGACAGTTTCTTGGCTATTTGCTAGTGTATAATTTAGATAAAAAGATAGAAAAGAGTAGTCACACTTCATACAGAGTGTGTATAAATACTCATCAGAGCATCTCCTTTTGATATTCTCCACACTGGAGAATATCCTTTTACCATAAGTAACCTGGATCTTGGTTGGGAACATGAAACATTTTCGTTTCTTGTGCAGTGTGATGTGTTGGAAAATGTCAAATGCAGAATAACCTGTTACAGTCACAATACACCAACTAAGATACATTGCCTTGTATGTTGGCAAAATAGTTTTGTTTGCAAGCAGTACGTATTCCAAGTAAATATGTTCATAAATACCAGCCCCTTTCAATTCATCTTAAGAATTAGACATGATCTTTGCTGTGCAATTGGCAGCAGATATTTGAATATTGTTTCAGACGGTAGGGACATGGAAATATGAAAGTGGGGTAGACAGCGTACTACTTTCACAATGGAATTAAGAGTTCAAACATAATATGTTACATTTCTTTGGACTTGTCAAAAGGGATCAAAATAAAAAAAAAGGAGTGAAGAGCAGAGCCGAAATTAGAGGTGCATGTGAGCGAAGTTAATAGCTCAAGCTGTTATTGCTTATGACATAGGAAAAAAAGTGAAAGTTGGATTCTGTACTTACAATATCAGAATAGATGCAAAGATTACCACATTGCCCCAGATGAGGAAACTAATTACTTCTGCCTTGGAGGTTTCTATCCAATTTGTTCTTTTTCAGA
This sequence comes from Rhinoptilus africanus, assembly GCA_013400135.1. Classification (NCBI taxonomy): domain Eukaryota; kingdom Metazoa; phylum Chordata; class Aves; order Charadriiformes; family Glareolidae; genus Rhinoptilus; species Rhinoptilus africanus. Next base: position 80,432 of record VXBO01009795.1, on the reverse strand, counting down.
AACTCTCTGAAATCACTGTTTATAACACAGAATGTGCATGAAACTCGTGAGAATCAACAAGTAATCAGAGCCAATTCTGTGTCCCTATTCCCTCTTACAGTTTTTTTCCAGTAAGATTATGATTTTTTATGTTGACCACATGGATTTCCATACTGCCAAATTGTCGTGGGGATCTGTGTGAGAGATGGGTAGAGAGGGTTGACTGCCCCTTTTTGTACAGTCTCAAAATGTCAGATATGTATAGACTTAGGAGCAATGCTTTTCATCTCAGACCATCTATTCTTTATTGACAGATATCTGTAAACAGCAAGTGTTTTCTGAGTGATGTGTGCAAATAAGTACTATTGTCTCTTAGCTTTTTTTAGCATATAGATAAATGACTACTATACAGAAAGTACTGTACTGAAACAACCAATAAGTTTGCATCTCGGTAAATTAACACTGGTTGAATTATTTACCATGATTCACATGTCAAAGTCTTCACTTGCCTGTCCTTAACTTTTATCTGCTTTTGCTTTTCTAGGTAGTTTCTATCACTATAGTCTTGAACAACAAAGAAAAATCAGTAATTTAAATTCTTGTTATATTAAGACCTTTCATGTAGTAAATATAATTTATGTCCCGTTTAAGGGTGTTTCACACTGCTGTAACAAGGACAAAGAAGCCACAGTACAAGACCAAATCAAGATGCAGTTAATTATCTGTGTAGCAGTCTCTGCAACTGGGGAAGGAAGATTAAGAAATAAAGGCATTGTCTTCATGGAAAAATTAGTGCTGTTTAAGTACAAAGTTGTGGGCTATTCTGTGCAAATGTATATTATGGACAGTGAAAGAGTATTTTCATGCCAAAATGCAAAGCAAAACTACCCCTAAATTAAATTAGGGAACATTTAAGAAGCAGGATATATATGACTAGATGGAAGACATGCTGCTTCTGATACTGAATCTTTATTTTTGTAAAGCACTGCATTGTGAAATGTGATTACGCCTTTGGATTTTATGAGGACTGTCTTTGTTCAAAGTAGTTTAACCCATATTCAGAGTGGGAAAAGCTGCCTTTGCTTCCTGTGTGGTAAGAATGTTTATACTGGGAGTTAGTTCCGAGTTGGTACTGTGCTCTGAATTGAGGCTAGTTTTCCTTTATTTGTACTTCCTTGTGTAGACAAACCCCAAGTAAGTGCATCACAGAGGAAGTCTGTAGAGTTACTCTAGATTTATGCTGGTGTAACAGTACACTTGAAAGAAATTTTATGACTTTCTGTCCCAAGCAGACAGAATACTGTTAAGTGACAGCTCCAACAAGAGCAGATCTTGGGAAGTACTGTTTTAGAGGCTTTGTTAAAGAAGAATGTTTTAAAGAAAGGTTGGAAATAGCAGAAAGAGGAGTCACATGTCTACTTTCAAGTTTTAATAATGCATGAATAGTGCATTACAAATCCACACTGCTTATAATGCTGGAATACTATCCAGTGGCCTCTGGTTTCTCAGTTTTAACGTAGACTAATCTATTTAAATTTAGATTGTAAGGGAAAAAGATCAATGTCAGTACTGCTCCAAGAAGTGAGTACTTCCAGTCTGTGCTAGACTTGTAGTGTGCTAACCTATCCTTGGCTTGTGAACTTCCTGTTCTACCTCTGAAATACTGAGAGAAAAACATTTGTAATATTGAAAGAACTGAGAGAAGAGACCTTATAAATGTGTTAAAAGGCATCAGTGCAATTTTAAAGCTCTTCTTAACAAATAAACACAGGTATGGACTTTTGCCTCTCCACCAGTGTCGTGAATGTCACCAAGTTTTCCGTTATTATCATACTGTGTTTTCCAAGAAGAGAAATGCCATCATGTTCACCCAGTTCAATTTTTAAAAAGATCTCTCTCTCTCTCCAGCTTCCAAACACTTTTGAGGGGGCTGGACAAAGTTAAACACAACAATTCAAAAGCCAAATCCATTATCTAAGGTGGAATTAGACTTTCTGCTAAAAGAAGAACGATGAAAAATGTTGACAGAGTGATGAAACTGAGATTTTCTTTAATTTAGATACTGTAGTTTCTTTGTATCACGTTTCCTGAATAGATTTCACTGGATAGAACTGATTTTTTTCTAACCTAATATTTATCTTTCTTCAATAGCTTTATATTCCTTTTTGTATGATACATTAGATACATTAAATAATTCTACTTCATTCTCTAATCAGTATTTGTCAGCTTACGGGAGTCAGATCTTATTGCTAGGCAACTAAACAAGGAATCTCCATCTTTGTATTAAGCAGTTTGCTTTATCCATGCTTGACCCTATGCTTATCTATACATACATCTACAAAATTATCTAAGTGCAGCTGTAAACGTCAAATGTAAACATGCTGCATATATTAAGCATATTGAATTTATCTTGAAACTGAGTTCTTAGTAGTCAAAACAGCTTGGAAAAGACACAGACTTTTCCCTCCCCCTTTTTAGATGTATTTTCCTCACATGCAACTAGCTTTAAGGGCAGCCTTGGTGCTGAAAATTACTTTCGTCTCTTGGGATACTAAAAGAGGAGCTATTTTTGTATTAACCACCACAATCTATATCTTTTGACATCATGATGCCTCCATATTTTTATTAATGTCTCTGTAAAATACTGATTACTGTAATTCTTTATTTGCAAGTTTTCCAAAGGAATTACGAGACAGATCAGTTTGTAAAACCAACAGCAGGGCTTCAGCAGATTGTACAGACAGCAGTCTTTCTGCAGTTTTAACAAAGCTTAGACATTTAATATTTTAATGAGTTCATATCTGCCATCTTGGTGCTTGATTGCATTCCCAGTGCCATTCATCTTATTTTGTTGATCTTCTAATAATAAGATGGCCTCAATAACATCATAGCCTTATTACTAAGAATTTGTTCTTTTCTTCAGTGTCATTTTTGTAGCTAGAGTATTGGTGTTCTGCCACAGAGAAAAAGGCTTCTGATATCACATATTGGCATGACCTTTTTTTAAAAAAACTGTTTTATTTTACTTTTTAACCTGTTCATCTCTTGCTTTTAACATGCACGTCAGAAGGGACGTGTGGAGCTCATCTACTTCACAGTCCTGCACAAGACATGGTTAATCTCAGCTGCTGAGGGCCTTGTCCTGTTTGGTTTTGAACATCTCCACAGCTGGAGTGTGTGCAGCCTCCCCAGTGCCTTGCTGCAGTCCTTAGCCACTCTCGTGGCGAAGATTTTTCTATTGTGCATAGTCAAAACTGCCTTTTGTTCTTCCTCTGCGCATCTCTGGGAAGAGTCTACTTTTGTCTTCTCCCTAGCTGCTCTCTAGGTCGTAGAAAACCAAGGTTGGGTTCCTGGCAGCCTTTTTTTTTATTTGCTAGACAAACCCAGTTCCCTTAGTCTCAGCTCATGTAATGTTCTGAGTCCCTTAGCCATTGCGGGAGGCTGCCTCTGGACTCCTTCCAGTTTGTCTTTCTCTGTCCTATACTGAGTGACAAAATTGGAGACAGTATTCCAGTAAAGGGTATTCTGGATGTGGCCTCACAAGTGCTGAGTGAAGGGGAGTAATAGCTTCCCCTAGTAACAGGCTATGCCTGTGCCAGTGCAGGCGGGTGTGTGGTTTGCCTTCATCACTGCAGAAGCGCGTTGCTGACTCACCTTCAGCTTGCTGCCCGTGTTTAGAAGCTCCCATCTCTGCCAGTGCCACGCTGTGCTTGGGGCCGCACAAACACCATAATGTCACCAAGGTGACAGAGAGGTGAATCTTAGAGGCATTGCTTAGGCATGTTACTGTCATCACCTCTTAGATGAAGTCTTAATTTAGCTGGCTGAATTACTTAGCCAGTTTTCTAAGTAAAAGCTTTGGAGAGAACAGGTCCCTTCCAATACCCAGTTCTGTGTTTTGAATTACACTTTAAACCAGCTTGTGATCCTCAGTATCTACAGAAGGAGCTCATGGATACTCTTTTTTTAAAATTCTGATTGGCTTATATAGGTACACCTAAAGTTGGTTAGTATAAATAAAGGAACTGAACTGATCTATTTTCTGTTCTAATTTTGGTTTAGCTGTGATTAAAGTTGTTCCGCTGTCCTTCCTGTTCAGATCAGAAATAGATTGGTAACTGACTCATGTTAGAAAATATAGCATTTAAAAATAGAAATGATGGCATGCTGTGGGTGAGCCCATGGAATGGGGCTTCAAAGTGGAGGTAGGGTTTAAACCCTTTTTTCTGCTTTGCTGTCATAGCACTGCTGTTATTTGCATTTCCCACACAGCACCGCTGCCTTTCTCGCCTCTTCAACCTCGCTCACTGGATTTAGGAACTGAGGCAATCTGGCAAGTACAGTTGAGGAGACGGAGAAAAGCTGTAGGACTGCACTATACTTAGTATTTTAATGATGCTGTCAGCTGTGCCAAGGATGTGGGAGACCAGAAGGGAGATGCTGAAGCCCTTTAATTCTTGCCCCGCTGGAAGTACGCATAGACAGAGGTGTTTGCACTGTGGGAGACATTGTCACTTTTCTTGAGTGGAGGGAAACACAGGCCGGTGGGGCCGAGCGGGCACTCCCAGTGTACTGGTGACAGTGGTAGCACACTATTGCTCAGGCCAGCCCGCCTGACAGTTCGTGGTCATCACATACCAGTTGTCTGAGTGCACAAAGAAGGCAGAGTGTGTAGCACAGGACACAGAACATGGGGAAATGGAATAATTTTCTCCCTCCATTTGTGCCAATTTAAAGTGAAGCAAAAACTTCTAAAGAGGAAATAGTATCTCACTCTTAGTATCTATGGAGCAATTAGCCCCTCCTTGAACTGCAAAAACAGGTGACAGGTAATGCTGGTCGTGGTGGTGTACATCGCTGATGTAAACTAAACTAACAACACAGGTATATTTCGTGTAAGCCACCAAATAGCTTCCAGGTTAAAAAAAGACTTGCATCCTCCCGTTAGGAATCCACTAAGCTGTCTAATAGCCACAAAATGATGTTATTATATTTCATTTTGTTTGCTCAGTTATAAATTTCAGTTTAAATCCCAAGTTGCTACATCTGAAGTTGTATCTACTATAAATGTTATTCTTAATATAATACTGTATAATACTTACACACTGGCTATTTTTCTCTTACTGATTCTAGCCAGTCTTTTTTTCCCTTGTAATATGAGATTTCTGTTGCAGAGCAGCTAATTCTAAGAATTTACAGATGAAAGCATGAAAGCAATAAGTTATTAAATAATTACAAATAACACTTGCAATGTTAATAATAATTTTATTTTTTATGCTGTAAAAAAATCCTATATTTTTTGAGGTTAGCTTGGTTCCACTATAAACCCCTGCTGGTTTTGGTTTCTTACAGGACAATTTTCTTAAACTGACCAAATTGAATTGGTCAGGCAGTTAGACTGGACAATCATTGTAGGTCCCTCCCAACTCAAATTATTCTATTCTATTCTATTCTATTCTATTCTATTCTATTCTATTCTATTCTATTCTATGTTTTGGAGTCACAGTATAAGCACAGATTCTAAACATGATGAAAAGAACTATGGAAAGCAGACATTCAGTATATTTGTCGTCGTACACACAGATAACATGCACGTACATGCACGTAACATGCCAGGCTGTGATTGCTAGAACTCAGAGTTTCCATCTTGAACTTCCTGACATACGTGAATCTAACTTGCATCCATTCCTCTGATGCAAACAAAAAGATATATTTTAAAAATAATTTAATCAAAGGAAATTTTATTGACAGGAAACCTGAGTTAGAAGAAGGAAATACATCCTGCCATGCAAAATTTGGCTCTAGCATCCCCACCACCCTAAGATAATATTGTCCATGTCTAAATTAGCAAGTAGTGTTGTGCAGTAGGAGCCAATCTATAGTTGGTACAGAGAACCTGATGTCTACGTTATGGG
>VXBO01009795.1:59488-74519 GCA_013400135.1 Rhinoptilus africanus | reverse complement strand
GGGGGGGGGGGGAGGGAATCTGCTTTGAACTAGCTCCAGTTTTCTCCTTCAAGCGGAAAGTCCATGAATAGTTGGAGCACATTAGATGCTCTGTAGAGTGCATCTTTCAGCTTTGTTTCATTTGGGGGATATGTAGCTGTACTCTATGAGCTGTACTGTATGAAACAAAGGTAAGAGGGAATGAACAGGAGATTCCCTTCAAAAGTGTACTCCTGATCTGAACTTCAATACCTATGTAGCTGCATCCGTTGATTGGATGATTTGAAAAGCTAACATATTCAGCCAGGCTGTAGGGAATTAGTACTTCTCCCCTTTGAAAATAAGTTATCTTGGCAGTCACCGATCCCTAAAAAAATTATGCCAGTATATATTCTGTGTGCTAGGATGAGAGAGAGGAAAGCGTGATAGAATATAAGGGTGTTCACAGTGGAAACTACTTGATAGGTTAAAAACAAAGGACTAACCTGGTAAGTGATGACATTCTGTTTCAAAACTAAAACGGAGGGTACATGGACAGAAATGTATCTCCTATATATGTTATTTTACTCTTTGAAAGCCTTCACTATTTACCTTTTTCTAAAGCTATAACTAAGAGAACTTTCCCTGATTTCAAATTTTTTATTCTCCATAATCTGAAAAGAATAAATTTAAGACCTCGCATGAAGACCGGTACACTACTAACTTCTATAGCATTAGTTGCAGACAATACAGTGAGACTATTGCTGTTTTTATTCTTCTGAGTCGTTACTGTAAAGTACGACAGCAGTGAATACAGAGAAATATGATAGTTCTGTAATAATGGTGGAACTGAAGAAGGTTATGTAACTCAAAAGCTTGTGAAATTAGTAGAATTATGGGTTTCTTGCCAAGGCTTGTCTTCTGAGACTGCGGTTGTTTACAGAAGCTCTAGCACAGAAGCCCATGAGGAAAGATGATATGAGGAGGCTGATTCTGCAGTCTTATTCAGATGAAGCAGGACTTGCTCTGAGCAATGAATGTATTCATTTTCATGAGGTAGCCTAATAATGGAATACTAAAGCATGATGGAATTGAGCCCTATACCTTAGTGTTCAAACTCTGTTTAAATAACACTACACATGATGGTTTATTGCACTTATGTTTGGTATGGTTCTCATTGGAAACTGGGAACATAGTATATACCACATAGGTAAAAATAAAAGGTCAGAGGCCATTTCATTTTTTACACAGACTTTGCTAAAAATAGGTAATTGATCAAGTGAGCAGAGGTAATGAGCCATTTGTTACCAAAGATTTTACAAGCCTTAGTGTGATAGCTGCAGCATTTATGTAGCTTTAAACATGAGTATTGGTGGCTTTATGTAAAGGAAATCAATCCATAACTAAAAAATTGTGTTTTAAAAAATACATGTAAATGAGCATTCTTTAAACTCAGACTTTCTCTACCCTTTTCTGAACCACTATATGTTGATGTTCCACATGCGGTACTTCCTTCAGCGCTGCGTCAGCATGTCTGCTGGTCAGTGGGAGTTCTGCCAGAGGACAGTCTGAAGCAGGTTTTGGCAACCCACGATTGCAGGTTATGAAAGGCTGGCAGCAGAACGTGCATGGGGTTAGGAGCCATAACGCATTGAAGGGGTTTGCTAAGAGAACCAGTACCTTCTTCAGAACTCAGCAAAAATTCTGGATTTGGTAAGTCCCCAGCAGCAATCATATTGCTGATTTTAAGATCATCTGGTGAGCAGCGCTTCATCTGTTTGAGTTGGAGGGGTTTTAAATTCTGCTAGGCGTCTGTCAGCATCCCCAGTCTCTCATTTGGGAATGAAGAGTATAGTGTAGCACAACACATTTGAAAAGTCTCTGACCCCTGAGCATTTACTGTGAATATCTACTTTTTAACCGTACTTCAGGCCTGAGTAACTCTAACCATTGCTTGATTATTAAGCGCTACTTGGTCCCTCAGGGTTGTTCTTTGAAAAAAGGCTATGGCACACGTAAGAATTAATTAATTCCCTGCAGGTCTTTGTATTCTCTTCAACTCCCAGTCTGGAGTTCTGGGATTTTCTGGATCTTTCTGCATGTTCATATATATTCATCAGCTCAGCAACTATGGTTAAAAAAAAAAAAAAGAAGAGGTCACTGCAAAATACCAAAATGGCATTTCCCTCCTCCAAACTTTCATAGGGTAACTGCAACAGAGAGGGTCAGGAATTTTAGTCACCTGGTTTGAGACCTAGGAGAACCAATAACTACACAATATTTTTTGCTTATGTAATCTTTGTTCATTATTATTGATTGAAATGAAGCTTAAAAGTATGTTTCTTCTGAAGCCTTTTGAAATTGGTGGTTCTCAATACAGGTTTAAGGCTGAAATATCTATCAGCAGCACTGTAAAGATGGTGAATTAGTGCTGATGAAGAACGTGTGGCACCTGTGAGAGCTCCTCAGTGTGTTTGATGGTGAAATCAGAGGTTACTTTAAAATTTTGGGTACAGATAGAGGAGAAGAAGAATAATTTCTGTGTGATGTGGCAATTTATGAGCAATGAGTAGGTGTAATATGCAGGTTAAAAGCACCTTTTTTGAGAAAGCAGCAAAGAAGAAAGTATAACATTATGTACCAAGGTCTGACCCCACAAATACTCACCTTTACAAAAATTAGTCACTGAGCAGTCCTGTAGAACTCAGAAAGACTTTCCTGGGGAAAAACTATTTGTGCTTGAGTATAATTTCACTAGTTCCATAGGGTTGTGGTCTGATTATTCAGTTCCATGAAACTTATTTAACTTCAGATATAATGGGAATATAATTCCAATATAATTCCATTTGTAACTGGATAATTACAAGTAAAAGCAGAAATCATCAAAAAATCTACTCAAAAGCTCATCAATGGCTATATCCTGGACAAATCAAATCTTATGACAGATGTGACAGATGTACAGAAGTAAAGGAAAGGTAAAGTTATTGCAAACCAGAACACATTTGCTAATTGTTCCTGTGTGTATTTGGACCAGTGAAAAAAAACCACTTTTGGAAGTAATTACTAATTTGGGGGGGGGTCTAAGACAAATGTCACTGCAGTTTTCGAAGTAGTCAACAGGCAAGATCACTGACAGTTGAGGATTTTAAGTACTTAAGGAAACAGACTTGATATTCTCAGAAATCAACTCTTTCATATGAGCCTAGTACACTTTAAAGTCCTAATTTCACTCACCTCTGATTTCTTTTTGCCCTAACCTTGACAGAATGGTCATAGCCTATAATCTCAAAAGAATATATTCTGATGATTGCTTGGTTTTTTTTGTCAGTAGTAGAAGACAACATATTTTATGTGCATTTTTTTTTTCTTCAAGGTGATATTTGACATCTGTCAAGTTGACGGCCCTGCACAAGAGTGGAAGTTATTTTACCAAAAATTAGGTGTTACAGAAATAATTGATTTCCAAGTGCATGGTCATGTTTATGAAGTTTTGAGAAGACCATTTTCATTAATTTCTGTTCCAGAAGGCAGCTGTACATATTTAAATTTAAAAAAAAAAAAGTGTGAAGAATAAATACAGGTATGTTCTGGTAATATATACAGATTATAATTACTGATTTGGTTAATGTATTATGTACAAATAATCTGTAAACTCCCTTGAAGTAGAACAAAAGCTTTAATAATACTCTTACAATCTAATTTATGATATTCATAAATGTTATCACTGAGGAAGTAGAAAGCAATTTTTCCTGAACTTTACCTCCATGAATAATTGTTGACAAAAGGCTCTTCAGGATGAAATGTCACATCTTTTTTTTTCCTGGGGCTTGTGATAAGTCATACAATCAAAATGTTAGGGTGACTAATTTTTTATTAGGAAAGAGTTTATTATGTCTACACGCCCAGAAGGTTTTTAAAATCTCTGGCTTCCATATGGGATGGAAGTAAATGAAATGGAGGTAATATTTGTGCCTGCTAATACAAACACTGCTGTACCACCTCTCTGTCTGTGAAGTTCAGATCTGGAACTAAATATCAAAGGTGACCAATGTCAAATTTGTTGTTTAGTTAAGGTCCAGAATTTAGTTTTCTACCATAGTTTTCTACGCTTACAGTGGCAATCCCCACTTGCATAAAAACAACTTAGAGAGATAATTCTTTTGTTTCTACATCTTAATAAAATAAACTCAAAAGCAATTTTATTTTCTCCAATATGGTTATGGCTTTATGGAATGCATTGCTGCAGGAAAGTGCTGAGTAGGGTTGTGATTTTTTTGTCATGCTTTTAGCCAACCTGGCTAGGATGGCAACTTGTGTAAATTGTAGATCAGGCCTTATTGAGGATTTTTGCAAAGATTGAATTAATTTATTACAGTACATAAAGCAAATGTAATTTTGACTCATCCTGTGTATAAATCACTCCTGTAAGGTATTAGATTGTTCTCAATTACTCAAATTTCCCATATGTTTCTTAGGTTATAAACACATTTTTTTACATATAAAGAAGAAGGAGGATTGATTCTGACATTTTCTCAGTTGTGTGCAATGACACTTTTGAAATCGTAACAGTCTACTGCCAACTATGGATGTTGACTCAGGCATGATATTTTCAGAAGGCATGCTTACTTTAGAGACTAGTTTATCATGTTTCCATCTGTTGGATAAATATTTTTTTGTCTAAGTATAAAACCCCAAATACATGTCATCCCAGATGCTCAAGAAATTTTTCATCTGACTGATGAAAGGCAACGAGATGAGATGGAAAATCCTTTCAAACACCTGCCAAGCAAGACTGTACAATCCTGTCTCAGGCAACTAGGAACTCCTTCAGACTACATTTGGAACTGTGTCGGAGGGTAGTCACCTGAGATTTTGGACTTCAACAATCCAGAGATTAAAAACAGTAATCCGTGCGACAGTGTGAACAAATCTTACCGATAGATAGCATATGATTACCCAGCAGGTGGGAGATGTAAATCAGCAGCCTGGAGAGAATCAGGAGTTACAAGAATGGCAGAGTTGTACACTCAAGTGCATGCCCTCTGCAGCTGAGTTCCAGGAAATCTGACCTTGGGTTATTTTGGATGCTGGCTGATAGAAGCCTTTTCCTTGCTGTCTGAGCACTGTGGCTGAAGAAATTTGCATTCCTGCTTTTTGCATTTTATCCTGCTGGCATTACCAGACAGGATTGTTGAGAGCAGGTGAGACTGAAATCCCATTGTGTAAACTCCCATAGATTTCTGTATCCCTCACAGTGAGTATTTGGTAGATAGATCTTGGGAAGTGTTCCTTCAGGGTTCTAAACCCAGTATGTTCATTTGTAAATACACCTCTTTTTCCCTTCCCCTATTGACTGAGATAAAATAATGCTCTGGTGGTACATTCCCTGTAATCCATCTGTGGCTTCACTTGAATAGATCTGGAGGGATCTGTTGCTCAAACAGAAGCCTCCTCTGCAACACCAATGTGCTTTCACTGATAACTGATTTTTTTTCTTTTCTTTATATTGTGTCTATTGCTGTATTTGCCTAGGAAAAAGCAAAAGCAGTTAACCTAGAAGAGATCAAGTGAGTATGGCAGAACAACTTTATACTGTTGACTACTCAACATCAGGTTTGATGAGAGCAGGTAAGGACATTTTTTTTTTTTTTGAGTCAGTTGTGAGTTTTACTTGATATAGCTACTAGGAGAGTTGGTGACCCTATGACCCTTTTTATATGGTGTGATTTTAGCCATGCAGTTTTCCTTTTTTCTCTGTCATGGTAACCTGAAAAGCTCGTTTCTTTTCTTTTATATTTAAGTTTGTTTTTGACCAAGGCAGTGAAGAATTATGGTCTTGGTGTATAACTGAGCTGTTACTTTCCCAATACTTTCCCAGTCTCTGCCTGCAGAATAGGAATGTGAGACTGGAAGTGACTCTTTGGATCAGATAATCCACCTCTCTGCTGCAGCAGGCATTACATCTTATAAATCCCATTAAAAACAACCAAACTCAGTCTTGAAAACACTTCTTCACCCATGTCACTCCTACATTGTTTTAAAAATGCTGTTCATGAACTTCAGAAGCCTCAGCTCTGTTCAGTGCTAGCAGAAAAGGCCTCTCTTTGTAATAAAGTTCCCCTCCCCTAACAGCACTATTGCTAAGTAAGCTTTTTTCAACTGATAAAATGCAGGGTATACAAATGAAAATAATGGTGTGTAGGTGATTGCTGCTCTGGGACCCACTGATTAGAAACCTGATTTCTTTGTCCAGCCTTCGTGGCTAGTCAGCCTGTGCTTGAAAGGTAGTATCCCAGCCTATAAACTTGATTGTGCAGTTTCTTGGGTTATCAAAACTCTTCTGGGGAGGTTTGTTTAAAGCTTTGTTTGAGATATGTCTAAGAATGCTCATTGAGGTGAGTTCTGGGAATGCACAAACTATTATTTTGTCAATATGTATTCCATAAAGAATATAGGAATAGGGTAGAAGATATGGGTTGCTAAATTGTACTATAGTAGGGGAAGAAATGCTTGGCTTTCCCGAGTATTACAGGCTGAGATGGATTACGAAAGCCTTGTAAATAGAAATATTTCAGGACATCCTGACTGTGTGTTTAAAGACAGCATTACAGAATTCTTATCATCCACAGAGAGGATTTAATTTTAGACTGCATTGAAAAGTAGTGTTAATGTGTCTATGATAGCTTTTCTAATTCAGTGAAAAAAAATAATTCAAGAATGATTCTATGATTTTGTGAAAGGAAGTATCATGAGCCAAGCCTATGTCTTTTGGCCAGAAATAGGAAAGAGAAAAATCTCCTTAGAATTTCTGTTTTCTAGCTTTTTTTTTTTTTTTCTGATTCAAAAATTCCATTGTCTTCAGTGATTATCTGAAATTAAATTCTAAACATGTAGATGTTTGTCCATCCTTAGCCATGCTATTAAATTGTTCTCTGTTCTTCCAGTTCTATCTGATTTCCCGGACTGATATCAGAACAATCTGAATTGATTCTATAATTTATGACTAGTATGACAACTAAAGTGGATTGCTTTCTTTTTAATTTTTAAAATTAAGGTGTAAGCAGATTCCACCTTCATCTGATATTCTAAGGATTTATTAATGGCCTGACAAGGGAAATAATATGGATTTTTTGGTGAGAAAATGTAACATAAGCCATATAGTTCCAGATATATCTGTCTAGCACTATATTTTTTCTGTTTATGTGCTAGTAATCATGGAGTTGTTCAGGGGAGATTTGATTGATGGGGTAGGATGGGGCTCTTTCCTATATTCCTTGGGGTTGCTTATTGGTGCATTCGGATCACAGATGTACAAATTACTGCTATTCTTAGGGCTTTGGCAAAGACAGCTTCATCTAAGCATGTAGAAGGGTGAAATTTAACCCTGTAAATGTGTACTTCTAAAATTTTAAAATGGCTGCTTAGCGCTTAGTAACTGAGAAAGCTCCTCTGAGTCCATCCACACCTTTGTCACAGAATTGCAGATCATCTTAATAATCCTGTCTTTCATCCTAATATCAAATATTGGACATTGTTTCTACCTTCACAGAGTCTGTCAACAGTATTTAATATTTTTGGCTGCAAGGGGTAGCAGCTGTAGGCTGGTGGGGGTTTTTGAGTGTGGGAGTTACAGAATCTGTTCATATATTGTTCTGCCACATGATGTCCTCCTAACCTAGGTTAGAATCATTGAATGCACACGCTCCAATTTCAACTGTAAAATTCTGTAACATTCAGACATGTACTTACATAAAAGGTATCAATCTTGTTACAGATTATTATTCTAATCAGAAAGATCTATGTAATTTTTTTCAGTTGCTATATATGAACTGTGAACATTTCTTCTGAGTCTGAGCATTATAAATACAGCCTTATAAATACATGCCTTAAAATCCAAAGTTTAAGAAACTTAAGCATTTTCATTTTGTTCCTCTATAATGAACATAGTCCATGTTAGTGTTATTTAGTAGTTACTACTTTGTACAAATATTTTGTGCTCGTGTATTTTTTGCACTAAGGCTTGCTTTGAATGTTGCACACATTATGTGAGAGTTGTAATTAGTCTTGTTATGAATAAATAACTTTGAACAAAATTTCTAGTATTTATATTTGAGGTATGGCACAAATACAGACTTTAAATTTAGATACAGCTTGCTACTTGTCCTTTAATTTGTGCCATCTTATTTCTTGCTTTAAGTAATTTTTTTTTGTCAAAAAATGAATATACCTTATAATGCTAATGCAGTGTGTTTTTGTGTACTTAGGATTTAGTGAATGCTAGTTTTCTACCGATTCATAAAAGTAGAGGAATAATCTCACATCCTCCTATTCCAAATAAAGGGAAATATGTAAACTAGAGAAGAATCTCACCAGCCTTTAGAATTTCGGGGATAGTGCTGAACCCCTGCATCCACCGGAGGTCAGTAATGCGCTTGGTGCAGTGTGCCGCTGAGCATTGACGCCTCCCAGCTGTGTCACAGGGATTAAATCTAGTGTTTCAGAATATTAACCCCAAAAAACAGATTTAACACCCCCCCCCCGGCTTTGTTAGCAGCAAAGTCGACAGATCTGTTTTCTCTCCATACGTAATCCACGTGTATCTGTGTATGTTAATATATGTGCATAGATATGTATTTCACACCGTTTAGAAACCAAGAGAGAGAAATAAAACTTCACCTCTTCCTGCTCATCTGATCTTTTACTATGGTAGGGATTTACATTGGGCATAAACCATTTTTAATAACACTCATTTTTCAAGGTGTCTGGATAGTAGCAAAAGGAAAAATTTCCAATACAGATACCTAAAGTTTTTAAAGTTTACTTGGAAATCTATTGCTGTGTCTACTAAATATGACATTGAGACTTATGTCACACTGCAGGGCTCTCTTCTGATATGGAACTTAAGTTTGATCTAAACTTCAGTTTAGGATTTTTAAGTGAACCCATTCTTCAGTTAAAAAAGGAAGAAAATTGTTAAATAGAATATTATTAGGGAAATGAAACAAACTGTTTTCCATGGACTACTCAGTAATTGGTCCATCCCTCTCCCCTAAATGCACCCAGTACTATTTAAAGTAATTATACTAATCATCACAGTATTTAGACACACATTACATTCATGAAGAAAAATGAAAATACTGTTCTAGCATGCCAGTGAAATCTGCTTTGACAAGTCAATCCAGTATTTATTTAATTAAGCAATGGTAATAAAATATTTAATTGCATTTTAAGATTTCTATTTCTGTCATCCAGCTAGGCAAAAAATTCAGAACTCAATATATGTCAAGCAATGAAAATGCCTCAAGCACACAAAATATCACCATGTTTTGTACATTAATCAAAGAAACTGAGATGCAATGTGCACAGGTATGAATAGTTCATTATTTAATTCCCTTTCTGCTATTTGAGGCTGAAGGAAAAGGAAAGTATCCCTCTCCTCCCCCAGCCCAGCCCTGTTTATTTCTGAGGAATGTTAATCAGCTTCCTAGTGCCAGCAGGCTACAATCACCAACTACTAATTAGTTTCAGATAATGATATTGGTAATGAGCCTCTGGTTCCTCAGAGGCAGTAGGCTGAGCTTGACTCAGATCTATTCAGTTATTTATCACAAATGTTATTGTGACAAGCAACATGAACAGTTTGAGCATTTTAATGCCAAACATTTTCCTTTAATTTAATAGTATCAACACACCACTTTTTAAAGATTTTGTTGAAATAACAGCTGGTTTTAAATTAACTTTCCATTAAACAATGCTGGTATTTGTCTCCTCGTTAGTCCAATTGTTTGATTACTCTCTTGGACATCTTTACCACTCAGGCAGTTATCTAATCACCTGAGGTAAGAACAGTTAATTGGGGAAGATTTTTAAATGAACTTCCTGCCGCATTGCTTCTTTCGGAGGTCTGCAGTATCAAACATTGATCTTATACTGCTCTTTTTACAGGGTATAAAATTCTCTGGTTTGCAATTAAGTAGGTATTCCACAAGTGAGGTTATAACACATTGGAGCTGCCAACTGTGAGGGGTAGAGAGAATAGTTCAGTCTCTGTTTCATGTAGAGCTGTTGCTACAGCTGTCAGATGTGGGCTTATTTTGTATGTTCCAAAAACTTATCCTCAAAATATTTTTCATTGTTATGGCAGAGAAGAGTACTGCTATTCAGCAGATGATAAGGAAGAATGCTGTTATCCATCAGATGATAACAAATATTGTGGAATGATTTCAAGTTGAGCTGTAATAGGGAAGCAGAAATGAAACATTTGAGCACTTGAGAATGTCAGTTTGTGCTATCTTTCTGCCTGGCAAGTTTACATTGAAGGAGGATTGTGTTTAATGGGTACACATGTGGAAAAATGCCATGCATGTTTCTTTGTAGAATTGCATGTTGAAAATGAGACTACAGAAGGCAGAAATGTAACTTCCATGCTTCCTCACTGACCTATCTCTGCTCCTGCTAAACATTATAGGACTTATTTGACCTTTAATCCCTTAAAACACCAAACCTCTGTCAGAAGATTAACAGTGGAAGACTATAGCATGCTGAAACATTCTGAATTTTGCACTCGTTTTGTCTTTCCATGACTGTCTTCTGCTTACACAAGTTCAGTGTCTTAGAGTAAAAGCCTGAATTTTATTCCTGCTCCCAAAAGATTAAGTATTTAAAGACATCATTTTTTTGTCAAATTCACATTTAAATTGCAGTTCTGAACATGCTTGCAAGTGACTTCTGGTGCCATGTGGAGTCTATTTTTGTTCTGCTTTTGTAGTTGAAAGCTCCCTAGTATTACTAAAACTTTCTCAATTTTGACCAGTTGAGCATTAGAAACTAATGGAATTGTTATTCTTTTATCTAAGTATGTGGTGAGCAGGCTTCAAGGAATATGTAATTCTATTTAGCTCATCAAGAAAATGTGTGATATTTTTGTATTCCACTCAATAGAGCATCTGTCTGAAAAGGGGAATATCTTGAAGTTTTGTTCTGGCTTCCAGTAAAGCTCCTATCGCTAATAACAAATGTAAGAATCATTAATGAGACAGAGTTTCACTCTCTTATGTGATCCTTCTATCTATCCCAAAAAGTCTTTAATTATTTTCCTTACAGTAATGTAGCTTCTGCTGAATGTTGTAGAATAGTTTCCAGCATGCTTGTTAATATGTTCTCTGGGAAAATGGAAGGCATGAATTTGAATTCCCTCATTCTGAGGAGAAAATCAAAGCCAAACTTTTTATTTCATAGGTGACTTCTAGGCTCTTCCATGAACAATAGAAACTTTTCCTCAAATTGTGTTTTTCAAGAGTAGAACAGGTACTAGTCAGCTCTTTAAGGAATCTGTGCCTTTCTTAGGGGAGGGAGATCTAGGCTATGGATCTCAGTGAATGAAAATGCATTCCATCAAACCTCAAAAGATATTTAGAGATGTACTATTGTCTATAAAACACGTTTTATCTTTTGGCAATGCTATTCTTTTCCTGCTGACTTAAGTTCCATCCCTTCTTGAGCCTTGCGAAGGGCATGTTGCAAGTTTTCTTAAAGTCATGGACTCTGATTTGAGACCAAGCACAAAAAGATACCTATTACAGCATCTATATATAAGCTTTTTATTGTATTTATCACTTTATTCTACTTATGCTTTAATTATTCTTTCTTACTGTGGAATCTTCTGCAGCTGCTGTTGAATTGCTTTTCATGATTTTCAATACCTTTCCTCACAGACTGATCTGTTGAAATTGTGAGATGATCGTAGCAAGTGTTTTAAAATACCAAAACACCCCCCCAACCCCATAGAGTCCTCTGATCTGCTTACCAAAGATACTGAAATAAAAAAAGAGCAAAAATTATCTTGAATTTCTAACTTTCTGATGACAAGGAGATTTAATTGAAGGTTTCATAAATTAAGGATGAAATTGGAAGTGGTATTAATAGCACTTTGTACTGCTGTTTGCTGTATGGGAATTCTGTGATAAGTAGCAGTGTTACAGCACTTCAAATGTTGGTACAGAAGAATGACAACTTTTTCTGAGTGTATGAAGCATCCAGCTTTTTGATTTCAGGTTGTAAATGGAAAAAGCTTGGATTTTTTTCTGTCCCTTTTCTGAAAAGGAAACTAGAAGACCTAGTCAGCCATTTGTGTTATTACTAATATCAGGACACATATTACTATATATAGCCCATTTCCTTGTGTCACGTTGCTGGTCACCAGAGAGAGGAGATCAGCACCTCCCCCTCTGCTGCCCCCTTTAAGGAAGTTATAGACTGCCATGAGGTCACCCCTCAGCCTTCTCTTCTCCAAACTGAACAAACAAGGTCACCATTCCTCGCTAACTTTTGCCCTCGAGACCCTTCACCATCTTGGTCACCCTTCTCTGGACATGCTTTAATAGTTCAATGTCATTCTTACATTGAGGTACCCAAAACTGCACACAGTACTCGAGATGGTGCTGCACTGCTGTAGTGTAGAGTGGGACAATCGCCTTCCTTGACCAGCTAACTATGCTGTGCTTGATGCAGCCCATGACAAAGATGGCCCTTTTGGCTGCCAGGTCACACTGTTGACTCATGTTCACCTTGCCATCAACACAAACCCTCAGGTCTCTTTCTGTGGGGATCCTCTCCAGCTGCTTGTCCCCCAGTTTGTATGTATAACCAGGATTGCCCTGTCCCAGGTGGAGAGTACTGCACATGATCTTGTTAAATTTCATACGGTTGGTGATTGTCCAGCTTTCCAGTCTATCCAGATCTCTCTGTAAGGTCTCTCTACCCTCGAGGGAGTCCACAGCTCCTCCTAGTTTAGTGTCATTGGCAAACTTACTTAATTTATATTTTAAGAGCAAAATCAGCTGGCAGTTTATTTCCTCCCAATCATGGTCTTCCAACACCAGGCTCTGAGGATCCTAGGGCCCATCATCGGTGTTAAAGACAGAGGCAAAAAAGGCATTAAGTGTCTCTAATTTGTCTGCATCCCTATTTGCGAGGTGACTGACCTCACCTAGTAACAGACCAATGTTATCTCTGATCCTCCTTTAGAGGAAAGAAAGGAAATGCATAATACTCAGAAATCCAAGTATGGGGGTAAAATGGGAAGATGAGAGGAATGAGGGTGAAATAAAGCAGTTTGGTTCTACTCCCAAAGGTCATCTAACTTTCCCTTTTCTTCTTGTAAGTGCATAATGCACATGGACATTTTTTCTATTTACGCCACACCAATTTTCTGCTTGCTTTTATCATAGAAATATGAAGTGATTGCAGCTTATCAAGGTGACAATAAGTGTGTACTTGTTCAGTGAAGAGCTGATGTTTTATCATTTAGGCATGCCATATTGTTGTGTGTCACACAACATCACCCACAAGAGAGTTATGATGTGCTTAAATGACAAATGCATCATTCTTTGCCAAACTCCTCAGAACCTGAATTTCTGTATTTGTTTGGCAAAACCCCTTAATGGTGGTGATTTATATTTCAAGTCTTCTGTCAGCTTCAGTACTCTTCAGCCTGTCTGCTGTGTGAGAAATGTAGATCATGAACTTGTCAATCAGGCAAAGGCAAGGATGTTTTCCAGCCTTTTAATTATTTGAAAAGAAGAAAAAAAAATTCTGTACTTACATTTGTTCAGTGAACTTCTGAGGGTAAAGTTACCTCTGAAGTCTGAGAAGTATAACAGCAATGTAGTAGCAACTACTGCTACTTGGCGGAATGCTGCTGTATTTATTATAAAGAATCTATTTAAGTTTACTATTAAACTTGTTTTGCTTTTCTTTTAGCTACCTAAATGTTCAAGACATTTCTTTTCTTAACCTTCTTGTTCTGGAGAACTATATGAACCAGATTTACGAAGCTTGCAAAAATTTGTCTTGAGTTCTTTTGTTATTTCAGTCAATACATGAATTTTAATAGAACTACTGAACTGGAGCTCTGTTTGACATTTGCATATGTTTCAGTGGGAAACTAAAAAAAGTTAGTGTAGCCAGGAGCGTATTTTATAAATATGAAAAAACAAAGGAGTGAAGAGATTGCTAGTCACATGAACAAACCATTCATTTTTGCATCCAAAAATAATTATGAAACTTACAGTAAAGGAAGATTTCCATTAGAATATTTTCTGATGATAAAAAGTGATACTATTAGTGTGATTTTGAAAATTTCCATATGAATATTGCAAAAACCCCCAAATATCCAAAAAGTGGAAAAAAATTCTAAATCCTTTTACAGAAAGTTAAGAGTAGTATAGCAATGAGGTAAAACTTGCACCAATACTGAACTCTCAGAGATGTCTTTGGTCACTTTAGCAAGCCACAATGGAACACTTCAATTGTGGGAACTGAAGTTTTGGATTTTAATAATAATTTTCCCCTAAGGATTTTCAATTTAACTATTGTTTGTATGAGCAGATCTTTAATTTCCACTGAATTGAACTCTGAATACTGTTTGAACAGTTTACATGCAGAACTAAGTTTTGATACGTTGACCAAGAAAAAAAAGAATCTGATAGTGTCTGGGGGATGGTATTTTATTTCTATCATAGCTTACAATATTTGAATTCTGCTGTTCCAGTGTACTAACTCATGAAAACTGTATTTCAGTGTCCTCGTTTTCGCACTCTGTCTTCAGGGCATGATTTTCTTTTGTGTTTATGATATTCTTCTCTTATGGCAAGAAGCTTTACAATGAAGAAGAGACTACCCCGTGAAAGTTATTGTCTGATTGATCAGGGAACTTGGCCGATGGGTTTAGTGGAGTGTGACCAACCTGTTAGACATCATGGTAGTATATCTGACTCAAGATATCCTACTTTTTATCTAAAAAACAGTTAAATTCCTTCCACCACCCCCCAAAATATTTTTGTAAATAATTTCAACAAAGAGTTTTGAATTGGTAAGGGTATGAATGGCCAAGGCTGACAGCCATTTCTGGTTTCTTTGTTGTTAGAAAATACATGGAAGGTGATGCCTGCGAGAAAGGCAAAGCAGAATGCTCTTCTAATTGAAGCAACTGTCTCTTTTGCCAGAAGACATGGTGTTTATCCCTAGATTCCTAAATTTGATATCTATTTTCTGAAATCCTGTAAGATAACAC
>VXBO01009795.1:42492-59475 GCA_013400135.1 Rhinoptilus africanus | reverse complement strand
TTTTTTTTTTTAGTTTGTTGACTAAATATTCCTAATCAAGAAGGAACCTGGCTATTTACTAATGTTTGTAAATGTGGCATTAAAACTTCTTTTAGTATATTGTGGTGTGTGAGAACATTTATTTTATCATGTGGGAAACAAATGGGAAAAAAATCACTTTCTTATAGATATCATAAGTAAATTTCAGATGTTTTAGTGGTTTTATGTGAACATCTCAGATGGCAGATGTCATACAACATGAGATATTACACTTTTTAAAATGAGGAATTAAAATACAAATGAGCAAATTAATGCAAATTAGGACAAAGAGAGTAGAACTCAATGATTATCTGAAAATTTCTTTGGGGTATTATATTCTGAACTTCTGTGATAGCTAGGTGACATGCTCTCAGTTAAAGGCAATTTTGTCCAACCTTATTTAAAACATTTTGAAATGTAATTTTAGAGTAGCTGAAATCGAGATGGATGAAGTTCATTTGACAGTTCAGTCTGGAAGGTCTATACATATTCAAGCTCAAACTCAAGTGTACTAATATTTCTGTCCAACTTTATGCTATGCTATAGCACATATCAGAGTTGTTTTTATGGACCTGTGAAGGAAGCCAGTTTTTCAAAGCATCCACTGTTCTTTAGCTCCTTCCTGGGCTTCTAAGACAACTTTTAATGCTGTCTTTTCTCCCTCTCTTCTCTATCCTTTGTAAATTTTATAAGTAGTATTCTTTTGCTTCAATCTTTGTACCCTAGGAGTTGCAGAGGTTGGATTTCAGAGTTGTAAAAGAAGCATTGCTTGACTGCCCCTTTAAAAGAACAAAACAACACCAAAAGCAAAACAAAAATGCCATGTCTTCACCACGACAATTGACTGAAAGGCTAAATAAATTAGGACTTTGGCAAGCATGGCTTGCTTACCTCCCTCCTCAATAAGATAAAACTTATTTTTTCACAGTAAGGCACTTACGCAAATCTACACTTCATACATCTGTTTTTCTATTTTTCAGTAGCTCCTGATGTTTCAAGTTGTTTTTTTCTTTCTTGCCAGAATAGCATGAAATGTTTTGACCGTTTTCCTGATATTGGGTTATCAACATTGGAATTTCAGCTTTTTGATTTCTAAAACTATGCATGTGTCTATCACCAATATGCATATCATGTAGAGAGCACTTGCATGAAATGTGGGAGGTCTAGATTTAATTCTCTTTTCTTCTTGGTTCAGAGCAGTTTATCTTGCATTACCTGGAATCAGGTAGAGAATGGACTTAAATATGGGTCACCTGTTTCAAACCATGCTGTTAGACAGGCTTATCAAGCCAGAGCACAAGTGTATGTGAATATATACATATGTATGCCTCCTATGGTATATCTCTGTGCAAAGAATGCAGTGTAAAACAACATCTTGTGCTAAAATTTCATTTAATCAAAAATACTCTGTCCATGTCAATGCGTATAAATAGCAAATAATTAGTTATACTCAGAATAACTCATTAAAATTCCATTTAAAGCCATTAAGGTTAATCTGGGCATTTAAAAGGTCATAATCAAGCAATTAGTTAGCTTTCTGTTGAATGTTGTTTGGATTTTTTTAAATACTTCTGAAAGGGGAATCTGCAGTCGAGGAAACTTCAACAACAAGAAGACTAAGCACAAAAATAAATAAAATGACTTGATATCTGGTGAAAAGAACCCTCCAGAAAAGCAGATACTCATTTCCAAAAGTAGGCTTTCTTTCTGATAGCCTGTTGTTCTTCCCCCGCCCCCAACCTTAGCTCTGCAGAGAAGTTATTTCTGTCACTTTTACCACTTCCATTGTGCTTACATTGCAGAAGAACAAATTATTTCTCAAGTGATAAAATGGGGTGTGTGCCTGTGTGTGTGCGTTTACATATTCAACCGCTAATCACCAAATTCCAGCATTCTGTGCTGGAATGAAAGATAATGTCTTAAGCTCCTTGTTTCTCACCATCACAGTCCTGCAGAGTAGTATGTGTTCTACAATGTCTTTACAGTAAAAGCATCTTATCAGTGGATGATTTCCTCAACTTGATGTTTTTAGTGAAATAATTAGCAGGAAAGTAGTGATATTGATATTTTAATTGTATAAACCTTCAGAACTATCATGGAAGTCAAATGCCTGGGAGAGTACAATGTCAGAGGGACAGCCATTTCAGGGTCTCTGGAGACTCAGTCCATGTATCACATTTCAGTACTTATTTTTTCATGCTTGGGGTTAGTAAAAAAAAAAACAAAAACCCACAATGCTTTAATTCAAGAACACTATTTGATGGTAATTTGAGTTACAATAAAATGTTATTAAGCAAACATTATCAAGTGGTTTAGGCATTGAGTGTGGTAAGAAAGGAGATATAACTTAGTGTGTTTATACACTGATAGTGCTTTCATCTCACCTTCCTTTTTTAAAGATGAGTTTAATCCTACCCTGAGATCTTTTTCGCATTCTTCTCCAAATTTTGCTTATTAAAACACTTAAATTCTTTAAATGTTACTGCTTTGTACTCTAGAGTTATGTATGAATGGGTCTGTAAAATAAAATATTTTCACTGGTGTGTTCATACAATAGCATAGTGATAGATTCTGCTAAAATCTCTAAGATTTTCAGTCTGAAGAAATTGCTGGAAGTCCTTGTGAGATAAAGAACATTCTGCCTGACACTTGGACCAAATTCAACTAATAATTTGGAGTTTCAGTCTTATCACTTGTCATGAAATCACTGAAGCATCAACTTCTTTCCCAGATATTTTGCTCTTATTTAATTAGTTTCGTTGTGCTGCCATGATCGGTGTGAGCAAAGGCCAGTGCTCTCTTGATGATTCCTCATCATTGCCATAGTTGGCAGAGGCACAATTGTTTTCATCTTTGAGAACCGGGTGTCTGACTCAGTGTTGTCTCTGGCAGGTTTTGGTCACTGACTGCGTTCTCTGCTTTTATTCCAGTTGTTTCCAATCTGTTGTCTTTAATGTTTTTAATTGGAGGATGAGACAAGGAGCTGGCAAGTTAATTGGAAGGGGAAGGCAGACTTTTAAACTTTTAATTCTAGGGAGAGGAAATTGCTGTAGCAGTGAAAGAGGGAATCCTGTTAATAGCTTTTAACTGACATCTTGGCCACTGAGATCAAATAGATAGGTACTACTCCCCTCCGCCTTTCCCCTTCCCAAGGAGATAAGTTATATTTTGGAGAACCTGTGTCTGGGAGCAGAGAGTTGTAGGCTGTCCCATGAGGGAGGATGAGCCAGGAGCCGAGAGCGACTGCAGCACAGGGAGGACAGT
The DNA here is from genome assembly GCA_013400135.1 of Rhinoptilus africanus. Lineage (NCBI taxonomy): Eukaryota > Metazoa > Chordata > Aves > Charadriiformes > Glareolidae > Rhinoptilus > Rhinoptilus africanus. The sequence continues at coordinate 56,193 of VXBO01009795.1, read as the reverse complement.
GCCCTTGTTGACCACAGCGCAGTCCTACAACAAGGTCCCTGGGCCCTTGGGCAGCGACTGTGTGGGTGCAGGTCCCAGGTAAGGCTGGTCACAGCATTTAAGGGCTTTTGGTGCACTCGAGGTCCTGATGGAAGGTTTATATACAATAGATGTCATTGGTGAGCTGGGAAACTTATATGAGTTTTTGTGCAACTGGCCTCTGGCATAATTTGGAACAAGTTAAAATGGCTTAAATTCTCTCTAAGATAAGAGAATTATTCCCACATACATACAGATTAATGGAATACACTTTTGCCATTTCTGATACAACATAACGTATATTCTCTGGTGAACAATGGCTGAGTCAATAGTCTGAATATAAAGAATTTAATCTACCAATGTTCTTCAATATTATTTTTTCTACTATGCGGAGCACTATGTTAAAATAGTCAGAGGATAAAATTAGGCATACTGTTTAGTCTTTGGATTTTTTGGCCTTAGATTTATTTTGAATCATAAAACTTAAAATTGCAGCATGGATTTTCTTTTAAAAATATTAGAACCCTAATCCGATGCCTTCATTTCAATGGTTGAATACAATACAGAGTATTTCAATGCCTTACCACATAGGCTTATCAAAAGCTTGTAAGAAAAGAGTAATTAACATTTAGACTTTTAATTGCTTTCTCTATAATCTTCAGGTGTGAATAAAGTTTTGGATCTAGATCTGATGTTCAACCTGTTTTGCTAATGTGTTTTATCCTGTTGTACAAATACACAATTATTAGTATGCATGATTAGTTAGCTTGAGTAAAAGATTTAGGAATTGGGTTTTGGGTTAGAAATAACCAGTCCTTGAGAGACTGTAAACTGGCAGTTTAAGGGGAATTTAGGCTGTAACAAGGCAAATATTAAAATACAGACGCCTCAAAGGATGATTAAGTACCAACTTAATTGGTCCTTTCAATAGTTATGCTATCAATTTCTGTGTGCCTCCTTAGTGTTTGTTCCATCCTGTAATTATATCTTGTGTTAAATGAGATTATGAATTTTCTCAGTAGTGATTAAGCATAGAACTTAAAAAAAAAATAGTACTTTCAGCACAATTAAAATGTTTTGCAGAAGTCTGTTCTCTCATGTGTTCAGGCCAAAAATGAAACCTGTAACATTTAAATGAAGATCTGAAATCTTTTGATGTGACTATTTTTTTAGAACTGTTTTTATGACATTTTTCACAGGAGTTACCTCCCCTCCCATGTAAATCAACTCTGCATGGAACTATTTCTTTGTGAATGTTTTCCTCTGCAAGTCTAATGGAGCTATAAGCTCTAGTGATATTTCTAGATATTGCTGCCATACATATATAAGAAACCCTAACAAGATAAAACAAAACCAAACCAAACAAACCCAACAACAAAAAATGAAAAAACCACCCCAACATGCCAAAACTTCTTGATGCCCTTATGATCCTCAGAACGCATTAACCTGGACTGTTAACTGTAAGGCAAACACAGATAAGGGCTGTTATTGCTTATTTGAATTAATTTCGTTTTATTTCAGCACAAGCAATCTGCAGTGACTATTCCTGTAATGTTATTTTCCAGAGCGCCTCAGGGATGCTCCCTTTGATTGGCAGTGCTGGAGTACTGGGCACTTCTGGAGAATTTATGCCTGTTACAGCAGCCACTCAGTGGCAGTGCACACTTAATGCACAGTATTCTATCAGGGCTATAATTTACAGCAAATTGAACAGATTTCCCACTCCATTTAAAGACTGTTCCATTATTAGAAGGCTTGTGTCCTCTTTTGTGTTTTGTTGTTATTTCTGTGATGGTTTTTGAGCTCTTCCTGGTACCAGTGGCAGATTTATCTTGCTGATTTTGTATTTAATTATAGTTCCAGTGGAATTCTTGCTGTAAAAATCTGACTTGCATTCCCTCTGAAGCTGTTTTGACAAGTGAAATACAATGACTTTCTGCACAGTGTTTCAGGCCACACTCCTGACACAGAGAAAATAATTGAGAAAGGATGGACACTTTAAAAGCTCTTCTTCCTCCTGTTTTTGTTGTGAGTAGTTACAGGCTCCCTGTTCAGATTTGTGTGTCATGCCACATGAGGTACTGTGAAAACCTGGAGCTCTGGCCTTAATGACTTTTTGTCCCTTGAAGCTTCAGAAGCTTGAGTAAGGATACACAGATCATACTTATCCAGAATTTGTTTCAGCAATAACATAAACCTGCCTTGAGAGTTGCATCATATTTTCTGCCTGTTTTTCTGTGTGGGCGATGAATCTTTGTACCCATTTTTCCTTCTCATATTGTCAATGCGTGCTGGTAAGTTCATGGAGTTGCCTTCAGGGAGTGTCATTTGTTCTTTTTACCAACTTTGCAGCACAGTTGTCTTATAAAATATAGGGTTCCTTCTTTTAGTTCGTCTTTAGGTGGTGTGCTTTGCACTGTGATATTAAATTCTCTTTGTCTTTTAATATTAAAATTTTAAAATCTGATTGCACAACTCTGTCTTTACTTTTACCTTGCTGCCCTCTGTCCCATATAGTTACTCTTTCAATTTTTTGTCAGCTTTTACTGACAAACCACTGGGTATATAAAAGCTCAGCCCAGGTTGATGGAAGTCTGATGCAGACACAGTGATCTTTCCTCTCTTTCCTCATTGCAGCATTTGGACCAGAGGGAACCTTATTATTCTGTTGTTAAGAGAGATTTGAGGACCAGAAACATCCTGTTCTGCCTCTTAACCTTTCTGATCTCTTCTTATTCTGTTTACTTAGGAGACTCTAGTCCCTTGCTCTATGCTGCCTATGTAAGTTATTCCTAATGTCTTGTTGCTCTCTTCTGTTTCATTCACAACATTGACTTCGTAGGAATGGCTGTTGATTCAGTGCCCTGGGTTCAAAAATGGGTTATCGTTGTTTGTATCTTGAAGCCTGTTTAATCTGATGTGTCTCTTTGGCTACTCAGGTGGCATCAGCACCCTGTTTGTGTAATTTTTCCCAATGTGGTAAGGTAACACATCTAAACACCGGTTTTGTAATCAACTGCTTTTCTGTCTAAATATGTCGAATTCTCATTTCAATTGGTGCAGCATTCACAGCGTTATTGATTTAAGTGGAACTATGTTGCTTTAAACTAATGAAAGAATGCTCCCTTGTTTTTAATATGTTTTAGTGATTCTTATATTGTAGCTACAACATAGCAAGGACTTAAGTAGCCACACAAAAATGTCTGGGACTTTCATAGTACCTGCAATTTAACACAGACTCATAGAATTGCCTAGGTTGGAAGGGACCGTTCAAAACATCTAGTGCAACCATAAACCTAACTCTGACAAAAACCATCACTGACGTGCTCAATATTTTCAGTACTGGTGTCGTAATGTCTTTTTACTTTCTGTAACTACTTCTGGTTTTGAGAAGTAGGACTATATAAATGGAGTTAAATCCAGTTGGTGTCCGGTCACAAGTGGTGTTCCCCAGGGATTGGTGCTGATGCCGGTTCTCTTTAATATCTTTATCAATGATCTGGATGAAGGGATCGAATGCACCATCAGTAAGTTTGCAGATGACACTAAACTAGGCGGGAGTGTTGATCTGCTTGAGGATGGGTTGGCTCTGCAGAGGGATCTAGACAGGCTGGATCGATGGGATGAGGCCAATGGCATGAGGTTCAACAAGGCCAAGTGCNAGGCTGCCCAGGGAGGTGGTGGATTCACCATCCCTGGAAGTGTTTAAGAAAAGGGTAGATGTGGTACTTAGGGACATTGTTTAGAAGTGGTTTTTGTCAGGGTAGGTTAATGGTTGGGCTTGATGATCTCAAAGGTCCCTTCCAACCTCAGCGTTTCTATGATTCTGTATTTTCACTTTCCAGGCTGCTTTTAATTACAGTGAGACAACAGCAGGCTTTTCACAAACTCTATCAAAAAAGCAGACTTATGCTTCTATCCTTAGAAAGACTATTTCTTGAACTGTTGCAAAAATGTGCTAGATACTAAGGTTGATATATTTTCCACTGAAGTTGAATCTTCCACTAAAATAAAGGTGTAGAAAAAAAGAATGTATGTCTCTTCATTGAGCTCCAGCTGCAGGACTGAGGTATAAATGGACAGGAAATAAAAAGTGACAATTCGCTTTCAAAGGATTCAGTAATCAAGAACTGTTTGGTTTTTTTTTCTCTATTTAGGAAAATTCCACACATAATTATAGCATACCCAGTGCATCAATGCATGCCTTTCTATTTTTATCTAGGTTGTTTTCAATGTTTCCTATCCAAAATGTCCTCATAAGACTTATAATAATTCTCAATTATTATAGCCACTATTTCTGTCTCTCAAGAAAGATCCTTCTGATATTACACATTTCTAGTCACGTTCCTGGTTTAACCAGCCCCATGTTCTCCAGTGCAATAATTAGATCTACATGCTTTCCATTTGTTACATGGGGATATTTCAGTGTTCTCTTTTACTTGATTTCTTGTATATTTTAAAATACATTCTATTATGCAATATTGTTTAGTAATGACACTTATTCCCACAGCTGGTTGTGCTTTTAGGAATTCATAATGTTATAAGAAGTGCATATACTGATTAGACACGAGATTCTGTGTATGCAGATGTGCACCACCTCATCTGTTGTGTCTTTGAGAGGTTGGTCCTTTATGCCTACAGGAATTGGTTTTGTGGAGTGAAATTCTGCTTTTGGATACTGCCATTGCTCATTTGATTAGGCTTCCTTTACCACCCTAGTAAGCTCCTACTATAAGGAAATTTGGAAGGAAAATAATTTTACTGCTTACTTACGGAAAGAATATTGTACAGGATGATTTATTCTGAATAATGAAACCCCCCACACGCTTACGCTACAGTACCTGGTACTATGCATAGTTATTGTTATAAAAAAAGAATTTGATTGAATATAGTGATTGTCAGTACAATAAGTCCCTGTTAGATTTTGCACATGGAAAGCTAAGCACTGAAAAGGTGCCTTTCCTAAAATAAGGCAGGTACATGTTCTTGATTTGTCTTATCTTTTTTTATCGAAAAATTTGGAATAATACTCAGCATTGTAATTACTTCTTTTGGTACATGACAACTAAGGTTGAATGGTAGAAATAAATGGTAGAAATATAAAAGTTATCTTTTCTTTATTAATGCATATTTCATTTGAAAGCCAGGGAATATATTGGGAAAATTACTTGAAGATGTAACCAGAAAAAAGGTAGTGCTGTTGAATATTGTAAAGATGACTACACCAAAGGAAGAATGTTTCTGCCATACCTTACAGGTAGTTATTGTTATTGTTAAACCTAGGAGTTAAATACTGTCATTTTTATTGGAGAGGCAATATTATATGTAGGACAGTGGTAGTGAGCAGGTGACAGAATAAGAGCTCCTGATTGTGGACTTGAATTTGGCTAGCTCTGAAACAGTGTCTAATTATATTGCGTATGGATTTACTTTGCAACTGGGGTTGGAAGATACTTGGAAAATTTTTCAGGAGCACAGAACTCTTGCAAGAAGCTTCTTACAATCACCACGGGGTTAATTTGTCTACTTTGTCTTCAGTCAGTGCCTGTTAACAACTAAATGCCTTTATTGACAGGGGCAGGGAGACTCTCCCATGCTTACCAGACTTTTGCAGCAGATGCTGGCTGTCTAACAAAGAGATTCTGACTGATTTTTAACATGAGTTTGCAGAGGTGAGACCTGCTGTGGTAAGAGCCAGTAGCTGAAGGGGTATGGTGGAAAGCAAATGCACTGATTATTTCCCCCCCAACCCTTTCCCTCAAGCCATGTTGAGTCTAAGATCAAGCAAGGTAGGAGGCAGAGAAAGTGAAAATGGAGCCAGAGTAGTGGGAAGATTTCTTCCCAGTTTGGTCAGACAATAATGGAATGAGAAATAGTTGTTGGAACCATTAGGAACTCTGGAGAGGAAGGGGGAGAATAGCATCACGGATGCTTGTTCTTCCTTCCTATTTGTACAGGAAAGAAAGTATGGAAAAGGATGCTGGTGACATGGAGCACATCTCCCTTTGCTTAAGTAGTCACATCTCTCACAGCTCACAAATGCAGAGAAATGTACCTGTGATTCTGTGTAGTGTATGTCCTTGTTGTGTTTTCTGGGGGTTTTCTGTTTGGTTTTTTTTCCCCCTTCACTTCCCTTTGGTTAAAATACACAGAAGAGTGTATATCTTAAGAGATGAATTGGGGAAACAATCTTGATCACATACAAGGGATTTGCTTCCGTCTTCTACAAAAAGAAATTAATTTCATCAACCTTTGCCTGGCTTTTTCACAGTTCAACTCCATAAGATCAAAACATAGTAGCTTCCATGTTTATAGTATCTCTCTTTCCTCATAAATTAATTGCCATTAGGAAGTTGGATAGAGTATTAACAAATATAAATTAATAGTTATCTCTGACAATAAATACCTATGACAATATATTATCAGAAGCATTTTACTTTTTAATGCAAAATCTTCAGTTGCTCCCTAGTTTAATAGTTAACTCTAGGGCAGATAATTTGTTGGGGTGAAACAATGATAGGAAATTTGTCTCTTGTGCCACACCTTGATTCACTTGGCCTAACTTTCAACTCTGGAAATCCAGGGCTATTTGTCATTCTTGCATTCCTCTGCCACCCCAGTGCCAACTATAATGAGGACTGGAGGAAAGCCAGTGTCACTCCAGTCTTCAAAAAGGGCAAGAAGGAGGACCCAGGGAACTACAGGCTGGTCAATGACATGAAGAAAAAGGAGGATATGGACTGTCTTTCCACTGGATGTCACTCTTAGCTTAGATCTGTGGTAGCTTAATACTAAGGCATTGTCTACGTAAACCTGATACCTGGGGTTTTTTTGTTGCCTTTTCTTTTTTTAAGATGGAGTTTTAAATAGGTTTATTTAACCTCATGGCTTTAAGAATTTTTTGCAAGGAAAAAAAAAAAGGTCCTTAAAATGTTGATGATGATTTGTGTAGTTAGTTTTCACTTGTGTGATTCTAGTGTATTTCTGAACAGGGGATGAATTTGTGAAACAATAGTGTAGAGAAGCACTTGGATAAGATTCTCAGATATTAAGAGAATGTATTAATATGAGTTAAAGTTAATTAAAATTCCCCTGTGCTTGGTAGGCCTGATACTCCACAATAAATTTTCTTTTTCATTTTATATTTAACCTTTCCTTATTTAGTCTCTTTGCTTATTTTCTTTTTTTAATAGAGCTAATGAATAAAAAGATGTCTGCTAAAACATCATCATTTAGGTATACAGATGTGGATATTAATGGAAAACTTAATATTTTCTTAAAGCTTTATAAAACTCATTTCTATTCTCATGAATTCTATGTGCTTTTAGCCTCAAAAGATACATTATATGCTGTATTCATTAGTATTTGTTCATCTTTACTCTATTTTTAGCAGTGGATAAAATAATGTAGAGAAAAATGCTACTTGTCTGACATGCCTTTCAGAAGAAAAATCCAAATCCACTGAGGTTAAAGGATTACTTCCACGCACATACACCCCCCACCCTCCTGCCATGAAAATTGAGGGAAGAAATCCAAGCATTAACTGAATGTCCAAGGATAGCACCCTTTTTTTTTTCCTGTCTAGGGGTGAAATTTCGCAGCCTGCCCTACAGTATTGCTATTCACTAATCCTTGACATTGAACTTCCCAGTTTATAGCTTGCAGAATGGCTTCCAGCGATTGCAGGGAGCATTATTCTGTGGACTCAGAAGGCGTGTCCTTCCCTAGATAAAGGATGTTCCAACATGCCAATCCTATTTCTACTTCTTACTGCCCTTGGAACAGTAGGATCTCTGTGGATCGTAGTGGAATACTGTGGGACTGAGAGGATGCCAATATAGTGTTTGCCTCTCCTGATCCTCAGCAGAACCTCTGTGTACACTAGTTTGTGTTTATCTGTTTCATTTGGAGCGGGCACAGATAAAGCCATTCCTTTCTCCAGTGTGAAGTGAGATGTAGCTTTTCTACAGTCCCGAGACAGAAGTGGCTGGCATGGAGTGGGTGAAATTACATTCCTTTCCATCACTTGCTTCCCATTTCATACATTCAGTATACAAAAGAGATTTGACCCTAGTATATATACTCCTGAAAGTCATTTTAGGTTGTACCAGTGAGCTGAACTGCTCATTAATTGATGTTTTGTAATGCTCCATTAGAAGCAGCAATTTAAAATATATCACACATAGGTTTTGTTTGCCTGTGTTCCATTAAGTTGTCACAGGATGCTTCTGGTTCTGTGGCGTTTTGCACTACTCCTCAGGGTCACACAGAACAGCACACAGCTGTCCCTCTGTAATTACATTTCAATGACACAACTCAGATGTTTGACTCTTTGGCTCGACGCTAACAATGTCAGCATTTATTTGCCACGAACGAGCTTTGAAATTAACATTCCTTTAAGGTGATTTGTGAAGTTCATGTCTTTGATACTTAAATGTCACATTAGTTTGATTCAAAGGCACAGCAGAGGGGACAAAATTTATATGGTTGCAGGAACCTCCTTTTCCTTCCCTGTGATGGCACATTACAGTAAACGCTTACGTGGGCTGAAAGTGAAGCACCATGGCTGAGTTGGGAAGTTCCATACTCTGATGGCTTTTGCTCCCACAGAGCTAGTTTGAAGAGCTGATGCAAATTTGAACAACTAGAAACAGTGCAGAGATTAAGTATGCCAATCTGTTTTAACTTACAAGTTTTTCAGTTGTTGGTAACATTTACTCCATGTGTGTCCTGTAGATGCCAAATCAGTGTCTTTGTATTCCAGTCTCATCTGTAGTTACTGTACAGACATAAGCAGGCCTAAATTATTGCAGTGTATACATGGCCCTTGGCCACCTTCCTTGCCTTGGTCTTTTAGGCACTGACAAGGCCTATTTCTTGTCAGTGTCTGCTAAAGAGATCGATGACAGTTTGTGCGTGGTCGCCTGACCCCTCGTACAGCCTCTAGAGTGGGGAACAAATGAAAGGATAATTAAAGAGCAAATGGGATGTAGAACCTGTGTTTGTAGAATAACTGCATGAACACCCGGAAACATCCCACCCAGAGAGCAGCAGCTTGGATTATTTGTTGCAGTATCTGCTCTACTCAATGCAGAGAGGAATCTAGCATCTTTTTGTTCACACCAAATGAAGTGGTTTGGCACTATGGTACTTTGGTTTCATGTTACTACTAGACAGACCTTTTGTTCCTGTTTGGAAGAATATACTTTTAATATTTGTATTCAGTTTTCTTTGACATTTCTATTGAAAATGTTGGTGATGATAATGATTAATGTATTTGATGATATTATTTGAGTATTCAGGATCTATAATTACACCTCATACCCTATGGTTTGATTCATTTTTGTGGGGTTATTGGTAAACTTTGCAGCAGCGTTTTCATGCCTAGTCTCCTGCTAAAAAGCAGTTGTCCAGTTTAGGAATAAAAGACAGTACAAGGCAGCTTAAACAAACCATTTTTCACTTAAACCATTTTTCATTTCCTCTCTCAAATCCATTAGTTTTCCAAAAAAATGTTATATTATACTTTGTAAAAAGCATAGTGTTTTGCATTCATTTTTTAAAGCCCCCATTCCCTAGAAGCTGCAGGATAAGTGACATCCCAGCTCTAGCTCTAGCTCTGCTCTCTTTTTTCTTGGAGGAACTTTCAGCAAAACAGTGGCTACCAGTGGTTGTCTTGCACTGATTTGAATTCTGGGCATAGCATATGTTCTAACTACAGATTATTTATATGGTAAGTTTAACTCTTTAAATCCTGCTTGTATTTTGAAATACAAAATAAAAATTTTATCTTGAAATAGTTATATTCTGAACAGGTAAAGCCTTCAGAGTTGTGCTCAGAATGTCCATTTGGGTCATTCACTGATAATGAGAAGCTGACATATGGTCTGATCAAGCAGGTATTTACTGATGAGAAGAGACACTTTGAATATTCAGGCCTTTATATGCAAATGGGAGAATTGCCCTCCTCAGTTTTTTTAATCAGACATTTAATATGTATAATAGTAAACCTAACCCCCTTCTCTCTATGTCCATCCATAATTGCTTAATTTTCAGGACGTGTGGTGATTCCATCTTATCCTGAACATATGTTTGCATTAGGCATTGAAATGCAAATTGTTAATGGGTTTGATTGTATGATTATCTCATAATATCAGTTTTCGTGATTTTCCTGTTCAAAGGCTGAAGTTTGTAAGCATGATCTTCCCTCCTTTTCTCACCTTCTCACTGGCAAAATAGAGAGACATGAACTGAATAGCGTATTATAGCTATACAAAACAATTTTTTTATCGGTTTTTATAAAGGGAAGCTCTGGAGGGTCTATTTCTGTTGTGTTCACAATACTTGCTACATTTATATGCTCATTCAAACTTTAAAGCAAATTATTGTAAATTTTTATCTTTACATTTCTAATGTTGAAGACAAAAATGTATACAACTGATGCTAAAGAAAAATGGTGTGATTTGAGGGTAATAACACAGATTGTGCTTGGTATTTGCTTCTGTGCTGAAATAGCATCCCTTAATGTATGAATACTGTCTGAACCTTGCCTGAGGGAAGCCTAAGGAGCTGATGGATTCATGCAGGCCTGGAGCTTAGCTGGAGATAGAGTGATGCTTTCCAATGCGATCATGTAGATCAGTTGTTCCATTAAATACTACTCATTTGTTAAGTAGCTGATTTGTTACTTTTTTAAACTGGAAGACGTTTCACTCTGTTTTCTTATATTTGGGAATATGTCTGCAGTATTTTTGAGTGTGAATTCAGATGTAGTAGTAGCAACAGTGGACTGTTGTCTAGGTGTTGGGAAAAAAACTCAAAACAGATAAACAAAGGCCTGGGAGGGGAAAAAGGGCTTAAATACAGGCTTAAAAAGCTTCTACAAATAGATGCTTTAAGGAAGGGAAAACAGTATATATAAAGGACTATGTCTTATGTCTTACTCTGGAAATTAATGGCAAGAATCTCCCTGAACAGCAATGGAAATTAGATTTATGGTTTTTTTCCTTGCATGATTCATAAACAAATACTGGAGAGGCATTTAAATGTTTTTACACTATGGCAATATATAAATTTTCCTCCCACAGGTAGTGATCCAAACACATGGATCAGCAGCACAGTGAGTCTTTCTGCTAGGGCAGGAGTTTGCTGGTAATAGTCAGACTGGAAGCATGCTCTCCCAATTCACTGTGGGAATCATTTTAAGAGTGAAATGTACTGGTCTATGAGAAATGATTTGGTTGATCTCAGAAGAAAATATTCATATGAAGAAGTGCAGCACGGTATTGCTACCCACTTCTGTGCTTTCTAAATCAAATAAAGAAAGAAGCTGATGCAGTGGTAACTGAAGTATCAGATAATTTCCTGAATTGTGGGTAGGAAGAGACTAATAGTTAAGCTATGCTCATAGTACTGTCAGTTGGGGCTCTAGGAAACGTGAAACATCAGGGCACAAGAAATGCGTGTGTTTGACACCATATTAGGATATTTAGACACTGAATTTATTTGCAGGCACCTCTAATCCTGTTCTGACTAGCACTTTTAATGACGTCAAAGATTAAACTATTAAAATTAAACTGGGTATAGGTGTCAACTTAGAAATGGTCTCCCTGGGCCAGGATTAAGATACATGGGTCAAATTAAATTGCTGCTGTCTTGCAGGTGCTTATTGTATGAAGAAATAGATAATTTCCCTCTGCACATTTAGCAAGTGTAGTACAATTCTCAAGAACCAATTTTGTGTTTTCTAGAATTGAAACAGGAAATACAGCAATAGAAATCAATGTATTTCTGCTTTCATTGGAACTTTCTGCAATATTAAATATAGGTTAGATTCCAGGTATATGTTACTTCTAAACTATGTGAGCCCTTAGACACTTAAAGGAGGGAAAGGTGGCAAAAATAAGGTAAAAGAAATTAATAAAACTCTTACTTCTACTTGGGGGTTCCTGAAGAGATGGAAGGAGGGGACATTTTGTGTTAAAAATGACGTCTACAGCACCATTATGTGTTTTCCTCCTGTGTTTCGTTATATGAAGTACATTGGTCAGAGTCCATCCCATGTTAAATACCTTGGAAACAGTCTGCCAGTATTCCAACTTACCTGGATTCTCCTTTGGCTGTCTTGGCATATCAGGCTTGTTACTGATCACAAATGTCACCTTTTTATTTGCTCTTGTATTTATTGCTTACATTTGTACTTCTTTTTATTGCCTTTGTATGCATTAATTTAGAACAAGTTTTGTTCATTTGATGTTTCAATAGCAACAGGGTTTTTTTGGGAGTTGTGTATTTTAATTTTTTTTTAAACATTACTTGTTTGAGAGTTACAGCTACAATTTTGGGTTATGATTTCTATCTTGGAAATGCCCTAAATATACTACTGGCTTAGTTTTACATTTTTGCTTCATTATTTCACCTCTTAAGGTACATTCAGCATCTTACTGGGAGACTTGAAGGTTTTTCTTTCCTAAGTTGTCATAATGAAAAGTGTTGACAACCTACTAATTACTTCATGCCATGGGAAAGTTGGCAGTAGAAATAAGAGGAAACAGCTTCTCTGTTTTGTAGCGGACTACAGAACAAAAAACAATGACCCTGCTGTACCAACATTATTATTTTTCCTAAGATATGGATTTTTTTTCCTCTTATGCCTCTAATGAGTGTAGAATTAAATTAATAGTGTAGTACAAAAATGGCTGAAGGACCACTACTGAATCAAGCTTTGTAAAATCAGTGTGCTTAATTTTCTGTCTATGATGCATTTCTATTATTTTCTTCATAAGGAACAATTAGCACTTTTGTTGTTACTTTATTATGTCATCTATCTCTGGTTACTTTGCTTTATATGTTCTGCCGCAAGTATATCTGAATTTTTTGCTGTGCCTTTTCTCATTAAACAGTAATCATCAAAGCTGTGTTGCAGAATTTGGGTGTAATTTCAGAGCTTTCTGTGTTTGGTCTTTTAGAAATGCAGAAATACCAACTGACATAAACTCAGAAGTTTTAGAATCCCTTTCGGGAAAGCTATCAACTTTTGACATTTCTAGTTACTTTTTTTTACAGCTTAAAAAGAGATTTGACTCTTCTTTTTGCAGCTCTTCAGTTAGTGTTCTTACAACATTATCTTCGTAGAGTTCCAGGGAATTATAATCTTGATTTGTTTGACTTTACTGTTTTATTTTTTTTTACATAAAACTGAAGGATTTTTCTTTTTTCCAGCTGACTCAGCTCATAAAAAGAGATTGCCACTTTTCCTAGCCAAATGAGTCAAAAAGCCTATACCACCCATCCTGTCTTCATGGTAGAAGGATCTATCAGTTATCAAAGCAACTTACAAATGACCTATAATTTATTTTTTGCTAGTGTAGGCACATGTGAAAANAGGTTGGTGCAGAGGGGTGGGGAGAAGTTTTTAAATGGTGGAGAAGAGAAGCCTCAGCCTTTGTCCTCACGTATATACAGGACCAAATTTCTTCTTTGTACACAAGGAAGTCCTTTTTTGACAGAAGTTATATTACAAGTATGGAAAAATCTGTGGATTTTTTTTCTGATCCTCCAGCCCCCCAAAACATAACATTTTCTGATGAATTGAACATTTCCTAAACATTTCTGATACCAACTCATACAGCTCAAAAGAAAATGTATGTAGTGAAATTTGTTTTTATCAGTCAAATGTTGTAT
>VXBO01009795.1:0-39715 GCA_013400135.1 Rhinoptilus africanus | reverse complement strand
TGGATATGTATATGAACATAAATCCTAGAATGATCTTTTTCCACCTGAAATACTTTTCTGAAAAATAGTAGTAGTTGGTATCATATAAGGTACTAGATATATATGAATCCAAAATTCAGTCGTTTTCTGATAGATACTTCTATATGCATGAATTTAATTGTAATTTTTTATTCTGCTCTCAAAGTTCTTCGCAGTGTCACTAGTGCTGTTTTGTCCGCACTGGCTTTCCTGGAGATTGAAGCCTGTATTGTTAGTGTGTAGTAGCTTGTTTTTCATTCTCTCAGGTGGTTTCAGTGTGACTAAGAAATGAAGGAAATAGGGCCCACCCTCCCATTCCATACTAACACTTTCAAGTATATCTTTTTAAGATAAAGTCTTTTTGTTTTTTTTTTTTTTAAATGTGGTAATTAAAACTAAATAACCTTTAGACTATACTGGAATCCATTGAGATTTGATTTCAAAGTTACTTTAAAGGAAGTTCTGTAAGTTAAAATGCGTTCTGTTAATTTAATGGTTTAATACATTTAAATTAACCAAGTAATTTGAAAGAAATTACTTTGCAATCTCTTTGAAACTTGCTTCCATTGGTTTCTAATGGGACTTGAATTCTTTTCCAGATATAATCTGTTTCAAGAGAGTGGCTTCATATTGCAGTAATCCTTCTCATTACATTTCAAGGACTTAACTCCTTTTTTCCTTAATAACATACTCTTGGCAACTAGTACAGAGCAGTTTCTCATTTCACGAGTACCCTGCTTTTTAAAAATAACACTGAAGCTCTGTAAAGTTTGCCTAAGGGTACTTCTTGATGACTAAACTGAGGATTATTGAATATCTGCAATGTTTTCAACACGCAAAAGGGATCCCAAAATCTCTGGGTTTGTTTGCATCATTTCCTGGACCTAAGAAAAATGTCTAGGGGGCTGGATATCAAGGATGAGAAAACAGATTTTNGGAGTTTTACATAGGAATTTTTTTTTTTTTTTTTTTTTTTTTTTTTTTTAGCACCAGTTGTTGCACAAAGCATTTAAGGAAAGGCTGAGTAGGGCTGCAGTGCCACTCACATCGAGAAGTCTGTATGCAGTATTTCCAGATTGATGGTTCAAAACCCTGCAGTACACCCTGGGAGAAATCCTGATGGTTTCTTGCTATGTGAGAAGATTGTTTCCAGAGCATGATACTGGTGCATAAATGTTTGTTTTATAGTGTCTTTAGATTGACTACTGTTCCTCAACCACAGTGGAGATGGTATACCTTAGTGCTTTTCTGTTTCAGAGCTATTTTAAAAACTGCATTTAAGTAGGTGTAGCTGGTTCTGCAGTGTCTGAAAGGCCTAAGCCTGCTGAACATCTCATTAGACTGTTTATGTGGTTTTGTTTGTCTTGGAAAAGAAGTACGGTGAAAGAAGATGTGACAAACTTTCCTAGAAAGGCAATTGTTGAGCTTCCAATAAAATGAGCAGTCCACTTCAACTAAGCACTCTTAGAAAAAAGTCTTGTCCCATCAAACATGAATTATTATTATTATTATTTTGACTTTATTAATATGGTCTGTGTTTTTATACATTGTTTCATTTAAAGAATAATGATTGACAGCCATGTACAATAGGAAAATGACTGCAGAAGGTCTGACGTTGGTTACCACTCTTAGATGAATTTAGAGAGAAGCACTTTTTCAGCATACAACTTCTCGATGAGTTGCTCTGTATATTCCTCCATTAATTTAGGAGTTTGTTTTAGCTATGTTCTCCTCCTTCCCAGGTTTTCCCAGATTTCCTGATTCTCCATCCTCCTGCCCCTCAACATGGCTAGCCTGCCAGCCTTGAAGCTAAAGCATGATACAAGCATTTTATGTCTTCCTGTTCAGCTCAGGTCCAGCTGATTAATGAGTTGCGACTAGAGGATCCTTGGTGTGGGCTATGATTACCTTGATAGCTGTGTGCACTGATTAGAGGAGAAACAGCTGCCTTTTGTGTCCTTTGTTCTGGTAGTCCTTTAAAGATTGTCCCTGTTGCAGAGACTGTTTGTATATAATTGCTTAGGTATCCTAAAATAGTTGGGTGCAAGCTCCTAGCATACTTAATGGTTTGTATTTGCTTTCATTTTGATAAAAAAAAAATTAAAATTGCTTTTTCAGTTAACCCTATGTGCCCGTGTTACAGATTTCTATTGCTTAAATTGCTGAGTTGCAGCCTTTGAAAAGAGGCTATTAGCCAAGAGTAGTCTGCATATGGAAACTGGTTCTTTCTGAGCAAAGTGTGAGAATGGTATCCTTCAAATCGAAAGAGATTTTCCCTGTTAGTAGCTAACAGTTCTGCAGTTACATGGCCCGTGATGCAGATGCTCACCCATGTATTTATACAAGGTCCTTAAAAGAGGTTGCTCAGAAATGTAGTGAAAAATGTGAAATAACTATGAATATGCACAGATGGCCACTGGCAGTTCTTACTGCTTCTGAGAGTGAGAAGCAAAAGATATTCTTACTAAAAATCCAAGTTAGAGACTATAAATGTCAATTCAAATTAAATGCCAGTTGGCATTTATATACAGTCAACAACCACATGTCAGATAGAACTGGATGGTAGAACGCTACATTGAGCCAGTAGTTAAAGTCAGTGCTATGATGAATATAATGTAGTGAATTAGTCATATGCTTTGTCCGTTGAGAGAAAGGGTTAATCTTTAATCTGAATTAGTTCTGCATATTTCAAATGCATCTTTAGACTGCTTTACAAATCATGCTGTAAGGACCTGAGTAGTCCTTGTCCTGGTTACAAGTGTTTTATCTAACAGGGTCTTTATATAAATGGCACGCTTTTGCCAGTAAGTGGTGGGGTAACTCTCCCCTAGTTGCAGTGCAGGAAATTCCAAACTCTAGATCAAAATTATTATAAAATTTTTACAAAGACTTGCTTGTTTTTCATATGAATATATGCCTTCAAGTCTTGGCTTGCATTTCAGACATGTAATCATTCAAAAAAACCAAACCGAAAAATCCAACATCAGTTGTTCTGAAGCAAGTTTCGAGTTCTAAGTCTGCTTGGTGAATGTGTTTTTGCTCTTGTTTCATTTTGCGTAACAAGCTTTCTAAGACCTCTGCTCATCTGGTAACTCATGCACTGGGTAAAAGCAGCATATTTTAGCTAGTTTTTGTATTATGATTGGATTCAGCAACACTGGAATAATTACCACAATAGTGTTTAGTTCACTGACAGTGCTAGGACTCGTAAGACACTCAGTAGTCTCTTAAAGAAGTGATGCTGTTCTGGGGCAATTGGTAGGGTTATGTTATGAGGTTGCTGAACAGGCAGAGTCACAGCAATACTAGCGTGCTTGAGCTGTCCATTGGGATGTTCCCTTGCTCACCAGGGAAAGTACTCCTTTCCTGCTATGTCTCCTAACTGCGGGCGTTGGTTTGGTCTGTTTGGCATGGCCAGAAAAACAGGTTTTGTTTTACTGTATTGATTTAGGCAGAGATGATCGAGCACAAGGCTTCCCAGCAGGCACCTGAAGGCAGCATGATTGTCAGACCTTATCATCCCTTTTACCATTTCCTGGCCCTCCTTTTTGGTGCCCACATACCTCCCTTTCTCCACTTCTGTCTTCCCTTCCCCCACCCCACTTCCCTAATTACTTTTTCCCTCTTGGTCCCAGTTTTGCTGCTTCTATGCCCAGATTTGGCATTTCTGCCACAATTACCTAGATAATCTCAGCCTTTTGTGGTGTTACTGATACAGTTACCTGAATGCTGCTGGCCTGGCACAACTCTGCTGTGCAGAAAATCCCCAGCACTCTCCTTCAGTTATGGATTCACCTCTTTTTCATGTAACTTCCCATTACCACTTGTGTAGTGCAGTCATTCTTCATGGTGCTACCTCTTACTCCTGTCAGCTTCTCACCTTTGGCATTTTTGCTTGCCACGTTCAGTAGCTTTCCATGTCTTCTGCATTTAGCAAAAGCTCATGCCAGGGCCTAGTCGGCAACCTAGCCCCTCGTAGGTATATAAGAGAAACTCTGTGCTTCTGCCATGCCTTTTTCCAGGTGGCAGGGCTTTTGGGGGATAGAGCATGTTTTTTAATCATGCAAGAGTCTACAAAAGATTTTCTGTTTGCCCAACAACGTGGAGAGGTGAAATAAAACTCTCATGGCATGCCACTGAGCACTGAAACTCTGTGCAAACATCCAATTTGATCTGTTGTCCTGGACCTCGCTTGGAGTAGATATATCGGTCCGTTCTTTTGAACCTGCTGGGCATTTTATGGGAAAATCAGCAAGAGTATTTGTGTAATGCTGCTTCACATTTTTTATTCTCACTTCGCCTAAAAAAAAAATTGTCCCTGAGCACCTCTGAAAATCAGTTCTTTTAAGAATATGTAGGGTTTACAGTACCAAACATAAACAACCCACATTTGAAAAAATTACGATTTAGATGTCTTTTCTTAATGTCAATATATCAGCAGCGACCTCTAATTGAGAACAGTAAATACAGAATCTGACTCTTTAATGGGAATAAGTGTTCTGCAGATGGCTAAAATGGGCTGAAAGCCACTCTAGTACTTCACCACTGCAGTTTATTTATTTTACGGAAAAGCTTAACTATTTTGTGGCTTGTGGGCTTCCTGTTGCTTTAAAAGTCATGCTATCATTTCTACAGAGACAGGTTCTTGTTGAAAGATAGGATCAGTGTTCCAAAGGTTTCACAGGCTAAGGTAATGGTTCTTTTGGGTGTTCATGAAGATCAAAAGAGGTCTCTCAGAACAGCAGGCAAGAGAAGGATCAGTTACATTACTGATAAGATGATCTGGGTAGAATAAAGGTACATTAATATTCATAGGAGTAAAATATGAGTATTTAAAATAATTGCAATAGTTTTACTTGGGCAGTACCTTTTCAGTAACTTCAAAGGGAGCAAGATGAGTCCTCTTCAAATTAGCGGACTTTTACAAGTTGGTTTTTTTTTCCCTTGGGCACAGCCTGTCATGGAAGTCGTAAGAGCTACTCCTAACAATACATGGGGGATGTAATGTTAATCTGCTAAGACATTTAATGTAATTTGGAAGTAGCTTGCTCTTGCAATTTGGGAACTGGTTGATTATAGAGTTGGGAAGCATTGTAAAAGTAACGTTATCAATTTGAATAGAAACAGATTGTTGTAAGTTTAGTTTGTTTTTATCCCACAAAAGGTAATGCATAAATAAGGAAGGTTTGGGGGAGAAAAATTAACGCTTCTAAAAAAAGAGCTTCATCCTTTCACATCTCTCAAAGCATAGTCAAAACATAAATTTATATATTTGTGTTTTTCACAATCATCATCCAACACTTATGTTAATGATTAATTGTCCAGACCTTTATTTCACTGTCTACAACTACCTGTAAGGAGGTTGTAGCAAGGTGGGAGT
The DNA here is from genome assembly GCA_013400135.1 of Rhinoptilus africanus. NCBI lineage: Eukaryota > Metazoa > Chordata > Aves > Charadriiformes > Glareolidae > Rhinoptilus > Rhinoptilus africanus. The sequence continues at coordinate 34,317 of VXBO01009795.1, read as the reverse complement.
TGATCTCTTCTCCCAAGTAACAAGTGATAGAACAAGAGGAAATGGCCTCAAGTTACACCAGGGGAGGTTTAGATTGGATATTAGGAAAAATTTCTTCACAGAAAGGGTTATCAAACATTGGCTGTCCGGGAAACTGGTTGAATCACCATTCTTGGAGGTATTTAAAAGATGAGTAGATGTGGTGCTGAGGGACATGGTTTACTGGTGGTTTTGACAGTGTTAGGTTAATGGTTGGACTCAATGGTCTTAAAGGTCTTTTCCAACCTAGATGATTCCATGATCCAGTCTATGTAGACTGCTGTTCCTCCTGATCCTAATATGAATCATAGAACCATGGAAAGACCCATAAGATCGAGTCCAGCCTGGGTCTGAGATCTCCTTAGGTTGATGGAAAATATCAATGTCTGAGAAATTATCAGAAATATTTCTGATTGTTCCTGATCTTCCATATAGCTCCATTGTTTTTCCTGCTTCCTAGAATGATTTTAATATGAGTTGACATGTAAAATAAGAGATTAATTTTTTAATTTGATTCCGGGCAGTTGTTTTGGGAAAAATACTGGGGTTTGTCATCTGAAATGTCACAGTTTCTGTCTTGGGAATATTGCCAAGCTCTTATTTAAATGGCAGAAAGGTAGCTTTGCAGCCCGTAGGAATTGGCATCTTCAGATGCAATTCTTCCGTAGACTAGATTACTGTTCTCAGCTGAGTGAACTTCCAAAGAGTTATTTTTTGTTGTGTGTGTTCTGAGGCATGTGAGAAAATGCATTGTTTAGTATTATTTAGAAGATTAAAATGCTCCAGGGTCCCTCCACTTTGGTGATGGTATATGATCTGCTGTTTATGCAGTAAAACCATTAGAAGTTCCTTTAAGAACGGAACATACATTTTTGCATGGTTTTATTATGTTTTACTACCTTTCCTGTATCAAAGAACATGGTGTAGCAGGAACCTTCTTAGAAAATCTATTAACTTTAAATAGCTTTGCTTGCGTATCAGCAAGGGGAATGCATGCCTTTTGGGGTATATTTTTCTAATTAGTTTTTAATTATTAGGGGGAACTCTGGAAGTTTACTGCCTATATACATGACTTCTAACGTATTCTGCTAGCACTCAACAAGTCCTCTAAGAGTCAGGGTCCTGCTTTGTGTGCCTTCGGGCCTAATGGTTAGACCATATCTGAAAGAGCATGAAGTCTAACTAGACAGAACAGTTGAAAGAAAAAGATTTTTCTTGCACAGATGGAGAGAACAGGGTCACAAGGGAACTTGGTTGCAAAGCTGGATATTGGATTCGTATGTCTATAGTATTAGTACCTTTTACATCAAAAGTCTCTTCTACTTTAGTTTGTTTTAGACAAATGTATGTCTTAACTGAATGTAGAAGTCAGAACAGAGTTCTGTGACTATCATTGTCTATTTTTGTAAATGGTAGGGGAGCATAAAATACACTATTTAAAATGGCTATAGTTACTGAGTATGTTGCAGTTTCTAGGAATTAGAATTGGTTTTAGTCAAAAGAGCAAATTAGTTGGACGTGTTGATATGTATTTTTCATGTAAAAAAACCTCATTTCAAGCTGAATAATCAGCTTTAAGCATGAACTTCCCAGTATTTTCAAAGATTTTTAATCTTATGTTATTCCTTTTTTTCTCTCAGAATTTACTACAGTCAATAAGTATTTTCTTTGTTTTTTAATGGGCTCTGTACTCAACTTCTAAGGCTAGATACATAAAATAACTCAAGCCAGAAATGGTTTCACAGTCATTAATAATGGATTTGTGCACTCCTAGATCACTTAACCAGAAATTTGATCTGGATAAGGCATAAGGAGAACATCACATTTATGTTTAATTATTCAGAGCAGAAGATAGGCTATTTATGCCCACAGAAGTCTTTGGCATCTTATTTTGTGTCCTGTAATGCACGTGTCCTGTACGTTTCTTTCTCAAATGTGTTATGGTATGCTTTCCCTGTTTACCTGGGGGGATATTTTGAGGTTAGTCTTGGGGGACAGGTCCTGATGAAGTCGGTGAAAGATTTCCTGCTGGGGCTAAAATTCAGTAATTGGAGTTGGTTAGGCAAAATTTGTGAAAAATATAAAAGTTGCTTACTTAGTCCATAGTAGATTACCAGATGAGAGAGAACTGCATCAGGAGACAGATGTAGAATTGATAGATGCTGGAACAGGGTAGAAAGGACTGGAAGATATATATTCCATTGAGACTGAAAGAGTACAGAAAAGCCCATGCCTTTATGCCTGCCACGGTCTTGTGTATGTGAAACTGGATTCAGTTGCTTTTTTTAACCTCAAGCCCTGATGAATTTCAGATCACAGAATGGTAGGGGTTGGAAGGAGCCTCTGGAGATCATCTAGTCCAAGCCCCCTGCCAGAGCAAGGTCACCTAGAGCAGGTTGCACAGGAAAGCCTTCAGGCAGGTTTTTTTTTTAATATCTCCAGAGACGGAGACTCCACTACCTCTATGGGCACCTGTTCCAGTGCTCTGCCACCCTCAAAGTAAAGAAGTTTCTCCTCATGTTTAGGTGGAACTATTTTTCTTAAGCTTCCAGAAGTCTCCTTAACAGGTAGTATGCCCTTCTTGGGTGGGATTGGTATTCAGAGGTGAGGTGAGGTAAGACTTGATGATCCTGTTAAAGCTGTGTGTGCAGAAAAACAGGGCAGGATTACATGGGCTAGAGAAGGAAGGATGCCTGAGCCCATATCCCAGTGATGAAAGCCCTTACCTGGAAGAGAGCATGTCTGGTTTCTAGACATTTCTCCACAACTTGTTTATGTATTTTACACTGAATATTCAGTGGCTAAAATGCTTGGAAATAGATACCAGTTTGTGATTCTCATGCAGTAGGAGAGATCAAGCAGACTTCAGAGGAAAAATTCAGAGCCTGAGGAGGAGGTTGCTTTTAGGTGGCACATTGGTACGAGATTGGACAGTTGGGTGCTTTACTGAAAAAAATCTGTCAAAAAAAAAAAGAAAGCATTTTCAATAGCCATGAAAGGTTTTAAAGGCTTGTAATTGTGCTTCCAGTGAGGATTATTAAGGATATTTTATTTCAGATGGGTTCTCAGGTTGTAATAATCATTTACATTTTGCAATAGGAACAATTAACTGCCTATATATAATGACTCTGAGAGACATTTTCGGAGACATATAGATGCCTTTCTTGTAATAGCGGAAGAGTCATATTAAGGACATAACATTAACATCCCTTACAATAAACAGAATCTTGCGACCACAGAGCTCAAGGCTGCTTGAAGTGCAAAGCAGCTGCTACAGTATGAGATGTCATGTGCAGCCCTGCTGGGCACTGATGAGCAGCAGTGAGAATTGGATTTCATTTGTAAGGGTTCTCCTAGGAAGGCACTTCTCTTTTTCTCTCAGGCTACTAGGTTTATGCACACGTTTCAACACAGTAAGTCTTTTTCAAAATGAAATCTGAGAGAGATATGGGAGGGCACTCAAATATCTCTCTTGTGATGCTGCAAGAATTCCAATCGTGTGAAATGCAAGAAAGATCGGGTCATAGTTCTGCAGTTGATATATTGAATTTCTGTATGCAGAGTGTACAGGGTACCTGACTGTGTGTAATCAAATTGTGAGAGAAAAAATACAAAGTTCAATGCACTTGTGGATGAGGAGAATCTTCCTAAAGAAGGACCCTTATGCTGTATTTCTTAAATTACTCTAATTTAGTTCAGGCTTTCAGTTTGTTTAGCACTAATGCAAAAGGCATACTTGAGATAATGATACCTTTTTTTTTCAGGGCAATAAAATTTTGCTTGTGTTTTGCAGTCAATTTCAGATCACTTCAAGTCTATCATGAAACTGGATTTATTATTGAGAGTTTTCCAGCAGGGGATTGTAGAAATCAAATACAAAATCAATGGACCAGTTCATATAACAGTTAACACAGAGAAGGCTGGCATTCCTTAAGCTTTCGGGAGCTGTAGGAAGAGTTGAGAATATGATGATTTTCTGGAAATTAGTTTGGCAGACAACTTATGAGTGTGTTCCTGTGCAATTCTTCTCACTGTAGTGGCTAGCCTATTGCCATGCTGTAGTTTGATTTTTGTAACCTGCGAGTAAACATTGACTTGACTGTAATTCTGCATGCAAGCTCTTGGACTGACAAAATGCTTCTTGCCGTTAAAAACTGCAGTTCTATCAGCTGGCTGCTTTTCAAGACTTCCCATTTTGGAAAGGTGAATTTAAGTGTTTAGGATTCCACTTGGAATCATCTTTACGCCTATGTTACTATCCTTATAGAAGAAGAAAGATAACAGAGCATGAAAGCCCCTAACCTTCTTACTGACCTACTGTAGAACTGACAGAAAACATAATGCCTGTGCCCAGGCTGTTCCTACACTTGCTGATGTTTTGTACCGTTGAAGGCATCAGATCATGGAGAAAAATTTGTACAGCAGGTCTGTATTTTCAGTCCTTTCTTAAAGCCTTTGTAATGTTTTTCTTGGGAACAAATTCCATAAACAGCTACATTGTCTTGGCCTTAGAGGATGTTTGGTGCGGTGCAGACAGCTTACTTGGACTGCTCCTGGAGGCAGTCTGTATACCCTCTCCTCAGATTTGCTCTCTTTAGGAGTTATTGTAGTCTACCAGGAGAAGTGATGCGGACTGTGCTTCTGTGACCTTGCATGACATAATCTTGTCATCTCAAGTACATCCGAATTGCTAAAAAAATCCATGGTGCAGACAGCACTTCCAGCTCTCTCTGATGGACTGATGTGGCCATTGCATCATCAACAGACTGCTGGGATAGTTCTCTTTAATAGTGCTGTGGAATGTCAAGTGAGAGTCTTAGGGTCTCTTCTTCCGTGCTGAGATCTGCCTGAACAGTGAACAGTACAGCTTAATCCCTACCACTGTGTTCTCACCTCCTAATGTAAGCAGTTCATACAGAGCCATTTCCCATTTGTGTCAGCTGCTGAGTGGTGCCTTCCGTGGAGCTGCTGCACACCTGAGAGCATGTCTTTTTTCCCCTTTCGCTATCATGACTAGATGTTGTTATCCTAAGGTTCAGCTGAGCCTTTCTACTTACTTCCCTGATGCACAGTTCCAGGGAAGTGATGTTATACAAACAGGTCATGCCTTGCTTTTCCAGTCTTTTCCCACTTCTGTGCATTGCTTTCTGCAAAATACGCATACAGCACCTTCTATGGACTACCTTTGAGGTTCTGGAGAAGGATGAAATTTTGCAGAGCCTTCAGAGCATACTTGCTCTTTCCAGTACTGAATTAGCATAGAGAAGGTAGAAAATGCAGCGTTAGTGTTGACACTCGGCGTTATCCTACCAAGTGATGTGTCTGGTAATACTGAAAAGTAAAAGAGAGGAAAGAATTTCACACAGAACCGGTAGTTTTCTGGCACAAAGTTTGGCATTCAGGTGGTTTCCTTCATCTTTTCTTCTGCTGTTCTGAAAGTAGCAGCTTCCATGTCCAAACTTGTTTGCCATGGGACTTTTAGAAGTCACTGTCATTGCTGTGCTCCAGTAAAAGAGAGACCGTTCTTGTGAAGACCTTACAAATAACTGTGATCAGTTCATGGCTCTTCAGATAACGGATAGATCTCTGATTTCCCTTTTCCTGAAAACAAGATGTAAAGGATCTGGAGATAGAAAGTTACCATTTGGCTTTCTGCAGTATGAACGCAAATAATCACTCCAGTTCTGAGGTTACTTTACTGGTGCAGATTATCAAGGCCATTCTAGCAAAGACATGTAGTTGTACTTTTCTTCATGAGCCTAGAATGTTTTCTGTCACAGAACAAGTGCCAGATTATAATTCTGGTTAGGCTTTGAGTACAGCTTTGACACTAAGAGAACTTTTAATGCAGATAAACTGTACATACAGAGGAGAGAAAGTATTTACACTGTGCCTTTTAATGGAATGTATGTGTGTCTAATGGGCTGGGCTTTTATTTCAAAATGCCAGCTTTTACTATAGATACTCTTCCTTGCAAGATACTACAGTGCTATAGTACATACTTTCAAAGAGATAAATAAAGCAAAACGTTTTATATGGATTAAGCCTGGCTTCAAGCTAAGTACTGTCAATATCATGACTAACTGGCAGAGGAAAAACAGACTTGATTTGCTTTATGCTTCTTAAATGATTTTTTAAAAGTGTGTTTTGCTTTATCAAAAGTTTCATTGTATAGACAGGTAGTACTTTTAAAGCTAATTGTTCAGGAACTTGAATTTTCAGAGGCATATTGGGAAGAAGGTGTTTATGCTGTGAAGGGGGAGACATAAGTCAGACAGTTTGCCAGGAGAATGATGCAAAGAGGCTTGGAGTCGCCTTACTTTGTGCTGCTGAGATAGTCACCTAATTGAAGCCTGACTCTTTTGGCTCCCTGTGTTCTCCCTTGTGTTCAGCTTACATTTTCATTTTGTAGTGATGGTTAGATACTGTGCTTTTGACCTTGTTTGATTTTTTAGTGTAAATTGGAGCCATCATAAGAACAAAATCCTGCAGCAGTTACAACACTAATTAGCTAGATGGGGTGGGAAAAGTCTTACTGTGTTGAGATCTGGGGTTGTCTAGCTGTGAATGACTTCTGGATTCATTTTTGAGAAAGCTACCTGATAGATGTTCATATATGTTACCACCTGTGCCACAAAGATACATGATTATTCAGTGCAGTCCTCATTTTCCATCCCTGGCTACTGAAAAATGTATTTGTCTACTTCTGCAGAACTTGGACTATATTGTATAACATCCCTGATGGGTGTTTTGGATGCCTGTATGCTTTGGGATATATGAACTAATATTGTGACTTCAATTTTTCCATATTTTTAATATTGCATCGTTAAGTCATTGACACTGGAATTTTGGATTGCTGTCCTGTGAAGCACTAGCAGTAAAGCTCTAAAGCCACAGGAAAATCATGATTTGGATGCTCTTACTAATTAGGAGTGTATTTCTTGAAAGATACTGTTGCTGACAGTTGCAGCCATCTGTGTGATGATGGTTTACAGCAGAGCTTTACACTGAAATAGTGCAAAAAACCCTGGTTGAATGAGTTCATCAGTCCAAAGTAAGTGGTGAAACTAGTCTGTATGAAAGGAAACATCCTAGTTCCATCAGATGCATATGGGAAAAATCCAAAAGATAACAGTAAATATATTGTAGGTGGTATGACCTAATAAAATACAGCTGAATAATACAGAGCTGTCTAATGTAGTATTGCTGCTAACAAATAGTTAGAGGAGTGAGGGCATAGGGTCATCTACTGTGACTGTCAGAAAAGGTGGCCTAGAGATTCAGACAGCGGAGTCAAGGGAGCAGCGCAAAAAATAACCAAAAAGTTCATTTAACAGCTGTTCTTCCTTAGACCCATGCTGGCTGATTTTGAAAGAGGAGATGGGAAGATATTGTCTCCCCATATGTCTCTTTTTGGGATGGCTGCCACGTGCTACATCTCTGGACTTTTTTTATCCTAAAGGTTAGAAAGTACAAAAATGGGATTATTAGTTCCTCTGTCTTGGTACAAATTTTACCTTAAATTGTCCCTTTTTCTAGAAATCTCAGTGCATCAGGATCTGTGAAAAATTATATACCCCATAGTGTAACAGTTTCAGATGTATGCTCAGATATATGTAAATAGTAAATAGTATTAATCCTCTGCATGCTGTAACATTAGATCTACTGTCTACTAATTTGTAGTCAGTAGAATCCAGCTAGTTGAACAAAATAATTGGTAGAAACTGCCCTGAAGAATGAAAATGTTTGCATACAGCCAATTCCAAAACAAACAGATTTGAATCCCTTCTTTTAAGACATTACTTCATCTTTTATAGGATTTTTAATCTTTCGTCTTACGTGTAGAACATGTAAAGGAAAGAATAAGTGGATTTATCTCTTGGGCAGTATGCTAGGAGCGCAATGGAAAGTGCAATACAATGTCATTCATCACAAATGCTTTCACACATTGGTGTATGGCTGGGCCCAAGTAAAACTTTTTTCTTCTGTTGATAAGCAAGTAAGTGAAGTTGCATATGTTTATTATCCTCATCTAGAAAATCTAGATCTAGAAAAAGTTATCGTAACCCAGAAATTAATGGTTTTGGTTATGGTAACCCACAAATTAATTAATTTGTGGTTTGTTTTGTTTTTTTTTTTTACACATCTACTGGGAATTGCTTTTTGTTGCTGGTATTTCCTATATAATTTTGAACAAATATATCATAATGGAGAAATCTGTCTTTTATTTGTCTTGCAAGATCAATATGACCCTGTACCCCCTTTTTAAACTGTCTGCTATAGTAGGGAGCCATTTCTTTGTGACTGTCAGCGTGGAGAAAGACAACACTAGGGTCTCTGGCAAACTGTACGATGAGCTGTAATAATCAAAAAACAGGTTTGCTTCTAGAACTCATTTCTCAGGATATTGCTATTAGTAGGGAATAAAATTTCCCTACTATGGCTTGTGTTCCACAGTGGTTATTACAGCAGTTGCCATCTTATTCCTTAAGTTTAAACTAGTATAGAAAAACAACTTGAAAACTGTGATTGATAAAACAGCAAATTGAAGGGGAACATGTCTGCTCTCCTAATGTTTCAGTCTTCTGATTTGATTTCTGTAAGAACACTCTCCACTAGTGACAGGTAAATCCCCAAACTAATTTACTTACTTTGTCTTCAGCTACTTCATTTAAAACTAATCTTGTTTGGGTTTCATTTTTATTTTGTTTTTTTCCCCTAAAGGAACTTGTGCACAAGTGAATATTACACTGGTGGTTTCAATCTTGACCCTTTGTAATATGATGCAAGAGAATGGTTTCTTAACAGAAAAGAAATTACTTATGGGAATTCTACAAGCAAAATACTTTCACTTTACACATTAGACAATTCAGATATTTGAAGAAAATGTGTTTGGTTTAATTGTGCTTTGGCTTTTTAAGTAAACCAATATATAGCCTCCACTTGCATCCTACTGCTGAAAGGAAGAGAAAGACATAAAAACATCCATGAAAGGTTGTAATTTCTGAATTTATTCAAACTCCAGCGAAGGAGATGGGAATCATGTCCTGAATATTTTAGGAAGTTTACTTAACTGATGGGTGTGTTTTGAAAGTGACGATGGCTCTTTCCCTTTTATTTCTATGCAGCTCCTTTTCCACAAAGGAAGAAGTTAACTGATGTTCGGCATGCTTTTATGCTAAGTATTTGGCTTTTTTTAGACAAAGAGATATTGGATAAAATTTGTCTCAGCATCTGAACTTAAAACTGTTTTATTTGAACGTAGGTTAAGACATTTTGAAAATCACAAGCTAGTTCACAATGCTTCTTTCAAGTCACAGCTGTCAGATTCCTACCCATATTCTTATCTTTATTTATAAACTAGAACTATTCATGCACAAAGAGTCCATGGGCATGAGATGTCTGTAATCATATGATTACACTGAGGTATAATGCATGTACATGTTTCAAGTTTCATACATTAATACTGAGGACTAATAAATGAGCAGAAAATTTCCTTCAAATCGAATCTTCATGGATAGGCCTGTTTGCTATTCTAAAAGCTCTTTTGAAGAAATTTAAAAACTTCTATTTGACTAAATTTTAAAATTAGCTTTTCTTTTATAGGTTACAGATGAATAAATAAAAGGATGTGCTAGGTGCAGAGGCAAAGCACTTCTGGCATTTTAGGACAGTTATCAATCTGAGAACAACTATTAATTCTGCCCTCTCTTGTCTTTTAAAGTTATTCCATGCATGTGCTATACAGAGCTTTCTATGTATTCAGCTATTTATCTCTGTCTCTGGACATGATAACAGTTACTTAAACCCTAGAATTTTAATTAGTTGTGGGAAAAGAAGAAAACACTTGTGTACCAGTTATCTCAATTTCAGCAGTGCAATCTTATTGAAATGCATAATTTGCATCAGTGTCATCTGTGTCAGAATTCAGAAAGGATGCTGTAATGTATCACGATGTTATACATAAAGAAACAGGATAAGGGGGAAAAGGTACTATCCATGTGTATAGGGACATTAATAAAATTAGATAATCACTTCTCCATGAAGCAATTTTGGAATGAAAAATGTCTCCCTCTGCTCTTGCTTCTATTATCCTGGAAGTTACTAAGTGATTTAACTTGCATTTGGAGCACTTTGTACGTGATAGTAGCTCATACTTGGCATTAGCATCCATCTGTTTCTTGTGAAAATAGATGATCTGAGCAGCAACTTGACTATAACCCTCTGGCAATACCCTCAGATAGTCTACCAGCCGAGCCACAACACCTAGGATCACTAGTAGATGTTAAAGGGGAAATTACTCTGTACTTAAGGCGTATGTTTCAGTATGAAGGTTTGTACACTGTGTGATGTATTGTATTTTAAAATGCAAAGGTAAACTTTGGACTGAGGTGAATTCTTTAAAACCATATATGAAGGCTAGGAGGACATGACTGCTCATAAGGTTCACCACAAGGAAAGCTGAGCATCGGTGCAGTCTGCCCACAGAGGTGGTGCAGTCTCCACCACTGGAGTTCCTGGATAAAGCCCTGAACAGCCTGGTCTGATCTCACAGGTGACCCTGCTGTGAGCTTGAGGCTGGGCCATGAGATCTCCTGAGGTCCCTTCTGCCATGAGTTATTCTGTAATTCTCTCAGAGTTCCACAAAGTGCACATAGCCTGACTCAATACATCAGCATGCAGTTCTTCACTTTGAAATTCTGCAATGTTTTTGAGGTGTGTCTAATTCTTACCTTTCATACTTCATTGCTGTGACTGTCTGTGTGTACACTTAAAGGAAATCAACCCAGTCTCTGGGGAACATACAGGGTTTCAAGCTGAGCATGTGAATTTTAGATGGTTGATAACTGAGTCCTTCTGGGCCTTCAGCCTGGCTATGAATTTCACATCAAAGGATGCAAAACCACTGGAACAGACTTGTCTCTAGATTTCTAAGTCCACAACCGTTGTTATTTCAAAACCTGTACAGAGAGATTGCTGGAAGCCCTTAAGTGCTTGTTAGCCTCCAGGGGGTGTTTTCCCAGAAAAGGCTTTCTCATAAAAGACTTGCTTGGTTGATCTTCTAACCTCTGCTCTAAATTTTGAATGTAAACCATTGAAAATTGTAAAATTGCATTAATTCCTTCCCCCATCCCCCCATGTCAGTAAAGCTTTTTACCTTTGAGAAGTGCTTCAGTCTTTTGCAGGCTGTATGTACTTGTCTCTAATTATTTTACAATTTCCCTTTTCAATACTGATTTCATTACATGGTATGACTCTTACTTTGTCAGCATTATTTTGTACTAAGTACTAAGTGTCTGTACCAATGTATTTCAGATACATATATCAGAGCCCATAATCATGCATCAAAGAATTCTCAGAATATGTCAAGGATAGATATAAGCAAGCTTTCAGATATCATATTCATTTAGAGCTTGACCTTTCAAAGTACTCCTGAATGTATTTGTATTTCTGAGCATATTTGTATTTCTGCATGCAGACATACTTGAAAAAAGGAGGCATGAAAATGCAATTAAAAGCCAGTGGGAATGACAAGATTAAGTAAAAATACTTAACAGGTGGTAACTTTTTATTGAGATTGTCCCCCCGATGGTATATCTAGAGAACTAAAATGTCTCAGAAATCTGGAAACACATCTTCCATTTCAGTACTCCCAATCCTTCCCAAAACAGTCAAGTTTAAGAATGTCTGTGAATGTCTCTGTTCTGTATGAGAAACTAGTATCAAAGTTACTGGGTTAAGCGGCCTTATGACATGTTAGGCACTTTTCTTAGCCATTACAGGCAGACATATGATTAGATCACATTCGTGTGTGGTTTTGAAGGTGGTGCATATAAAGTCAGTGTGTCTTCCTGGAAAAAAGGTTGGGCAGTCATGTTTTGCTTGATTTTTATTATTTTTTTAGCAGTACCCTTTTTCATCTCCTTTCATATAAGAAAGATCTTAGTCCTGCTTAGTACTATCACTCATTTAAAAAACATTGCTGATGTAGTTAACTCCCTGCCTCTGTTTAGTACCTCTAGGTAATGGAATTATATTGTTTGCCTTTGTTAATCAGGAAACCTCGAATGTGTACAGCTTTAACCACTCGACCAATCCCCGACTCAATCATAATTTTGTGTGTCAGAGGAAGTTACTGCAACTGGTAGGCCCTGTGCTGTTCATTTGGACAAAAAAAAAAATGTTGATGTTTAAAAACAATGGAAAAGTCAGACAACAGATTCATTTGAAGTTTCACAATTCTTAATTTTGTCATTTTTCACTCCCTTTTATTGTTTTTTTCGGAGTTTGGTTTCTTTTTTTTCCCCAAATGAAATTCTGGCTTCCTAGGAGAACTAATTTAAAAGTTTAGTGGGCCGTCAGTTCACCTCAAATCTGGTGTCCTTCCTCTAGCTCTACAATGATTCTGAAAATTTACAGTCATTCCTTCTGAGCTTATTCTGACCTTGGTGGTAATGCTGACATTAGGCCATGCTTCAGACAAAGAAAACTTTTTATAGATCTCATCACACTAGTTTCATTGCGGTAAAGAAGTATTAATTGGAAATAAATTCCATTAGGGAAAGTAAGATCAAAGCCTACACCCTTTATGCAAGTTCTGTCTGATGCTCTTCTGCCCAATGCAAAGGATTCATAGTGTGCTGTTTTGTTACTTTTCTTTTTATTCTCTTATTTTATGGAATTTCTATTCTGTCTCAGGAAAATATCATTATGTCAGCTGCTAGCTGCTGCATTTTTGCTTGCATGCGTACCCTTGGGACCTTTATGTATTTATAGCACAAAGCTAGATTCCCTTTGCTCCCATTTGTATGTGACAGATTTCCATTCATATATTCTTCTGTTGTAGCCTATTATATTTTCACTCCAGCATGCAGTGTGGTAAAACTAAACAGTAAAGGCCACGAAAACCAAGTAGTTACACTCTCTTCCTGTAGACATGTCTTGCAGTTTCCAAGGAAACTTAAAAAATGCTAGATAACAAGACAACTCAACTTAAAGGTTACATATTACCTTTTCAAGACACAAAGTGGACATCAATGCTTTCAGCTTAGGGGTATTCAAAAGACTGTATGTACAAAAGCTGTTATTTATTTGCATGGCAATAGAGGTTACGTAAGGGCCATAACAGAAAAGTGTCTTTTACAAATAGTTGACCATCTAGGTCCATACTTGAGACTGCCAAATTAAGAAACTCACTTTGTCATTCTCCTACTAATTTTTGGTGGAGTTTATATTCAGATTCAGTTTGGTTGTGGCAAGGATCTTACTACCTGAACTCAGCTGGGTTGTTACTCCTGCTAGTTCAAATAAGAACACTGATTTTTCTGAAGTTACAGCATGATATCATAGAAAAATTATTTGAGTCGCCTATTTTGTTTGCTATGATTTAATTTAATTAAATTATCTCTTTGTAGTCCTTTTTTTGTGTAGAGAGAGCCACTTCAAACCATCTATATATTTTTTTAATACTAATAGAAAATATTGTTTTATTTGGAATGAACTAAGTAAATGTAATGTGATGTGATTAAAAATTCTGAACTTCAGAGATATGAATATCTGGAACACTTCTATAATAAGATCAATAGTGCCAAGAAACCCTAACTACTTTTAGGATGCAGCTTAATCTGTTTTAGAATAAAGTATTATATTATGGCTCCTTGGATATGATAGCCAGAGATCTTTCAATTCGGTATTCCTGTCTTTGTTGTTGATCTGGAAGTAGTCAGCAGCAGAGATCAATAGTAGTGGAGATAGGTAGCACTGTTAAAATGGATGGGCTGTAGCTCATCTACTGTGGCATTCACTCTTCAGTGGAGCGGGTAGAAGCAGAAACCAGAACAGTCACACATATATATATATGTGGCTCTAATTGCAGGAAGAAATAACAAAAAAGTAAGGAAGTATTGGAGGAAACTAGAAGAGCAGAGTCCCAAAGTGCTTGTAGATTAAAAGCATGTCTGACTGCCGGAACTAGATATCAAGAACATGGAAATACAGAATAGAATTCCTGGATTTAATCAAATAATAATCATTGGGTAAAATGTGCACTTGGAGATTGGATTGCAAAGAATTAAAGAAAGAAACCCAACTTGCCATGCAGTGAGAGCAGTCACCAAGTCGGTACTTCTATGCAGACTCATAGAAGCAGCAGGAGAGAATGAAAAGGGGACACTGAAGGGAATGAAAATGGGAATAAAAGAATGGCCATAGAAAGTGAGAAAATAGTGAAGCTGTGGTAGCACAAATGCCCCCTGCAAGGTGCAGAGAGCATCAAACACACTGTAAGTAAAAAAAGTATTGGACTATAGGATATTATTCTTCCAGCTCTATCCAGTTTGAGGGCAACTAAAGCATAATCTTTCAGATTCATACAAAAAGAACTAAAAGAAAATAATTGCAACTCTGTTGCAAAGTCAGTTGATTGTACCTATGCTAATCGCTTCAATGTGTTTGTACGTAACGCTAGTGCATTAATAGAAAAGCTTTAGTGGCATGAATGTTGAAAAAAGTGGAGTTATCAAGGTTTTAAGAACCTGCACTCTTTTAACTTTAGCATTTGTAACTACTAAATATACATTTTGCTTTCTGATAGACCATTGTAGAGATAACAGGATCGCAACTAAAAATACATTCAGAAAATACTTGATTTGGAATTGAAGTTAGATGCTGTGTTATTGCAAGGACATATTTGATATTCTTTCAGAATGAATGAAGTAGTGAAGTAAATTAAATTTATGGTTGAAATTCTTGAAATCAAGAGACTTGGTAAGAGACAGGGTGCAGCTGTATTTTCAGAATCCTTATGTAGAGAACTTCTGTAAACTCATAAGCGAATGTGGGTCTATTTTATTCCTGTAATGTTCTCATTCACATTATACCTTAAAGAATTTGTTTCATGTTGACTTTTAAAGGGATTGATATAACTGAATGCTACTGATAATATCTTTGCTTCTAGTAGGTAAAACCATGCATTATAGTCTAATTAGAGACTACAAGGCATGTTGTGCTTGATTTAACATGCCTGCCTACTTCTCATTTGGAAATCGAGTGATAAGTTTGTAAATTTAAGTCTATGTTGAATGTTCTTGGCTTGTCCTTTTCCGAAGAAGTAAGAGCCCTTCATTGCCTTCAGTAAGGTGTTACCTGCACTAAGAATGCCACCAGCGCTCCCTTTGAGCATGTGGAGAATTTGGCTGTAATGTAAGGACTATGATCCTGTGTTACTGAGGAAGATAATGAGAAAGCAATAGACAAAACTGGAGGTAGTACCTTCCTCCTCTTTTTGGACCTTCTCCTTCCCTGGTGCACTTGGTTTCACTGAACGTAATGCCCATAGGTCCCTTACTACATAAAATTTTCCCCCACTATCTGCCAAGCTTCACCTTAGTTGTATCATAGGCATTACCGTTGTGTCTTGCTTCAAGTTTCATTGTCTGTTGTTCATTTACTCGGTACTCGTAATCATTACAGTGAAACCAATATGGAAAATGGCTAAAATGAAAAGCTCACCGAGCTGAAGGGGAGGAGGAGCAGAAAAAAAGAAACATAATAAAAACATAGCTAGATATGTACCACAGACATTCATATATCTGCCTTGTTTATTCAGGAGTATTAATTGAATAATGAAACATTAAGCACTCTCTGGCTAAAAGACTTGGTAGTTTGAGGTTTTCTGTTTTGTTTTTTAAATCAAAGACTTTTTGTGGAGAAAATGTGTGTAGAGGGATGTAGTTAATTTAATGATACATGAAGCTGGTAAGAATTTTTCCCAAAAGAGAGTGTAGGTGAGTTACATTGTGTGTTTTAATATGAGTTTGTTTACAGTTAGTTTCAAGGTAGCAGGAGAAACATACCCGTATGCAGAAGTCTGGAACATTAACAGTGAAGAGCTATAGCAGAGCTATAAAAGCCTGTTGAGGCAGATAGGATAATTGTGCATCACATATGCACTACTTTGAAATACAAAAATCATTTTTGTTTTCAATTATTTGCACTTTTATCAGATTTTCCTATCCTGCTGTCTCTGATGCCTCCTCAAGCCAGGAAAGGAATGGAGAGGGCAGCGAGTGGGCAGAACCTTGATGAGACCTGGCTGCCTGCAGGCTTCACACTGCAGTTCCAGCAGCAGGTCAGACACCACGCACAGGGTGAAGAAGTGTGATAGACTGTTTTTTCCCTGAGGCGGATGAAGATAATCTTAGATCATGATCTCCTTCCTAGTTGCTCCATGGGCAACAATAGAATGATTTTTTTTTTATTTTGGACCAGGTTATATGCAGGCTGTTTATCCCTTAATAACTGTTGTTATCTGATGATTTTGTAGGTTTTGTATATAAATGCTGCATTTTACTGTAGTTTTTTGTGCAACTGTTGGTGCACTGAAGTGCCTTCAAATCCCCTTTAAGGTATGCAGTTTTCAAACAGAGCAGAAGAATGTAGGTTCTCCCTGTGACACATCAGGAGCTTATAGAACAGTTACATATTAAAGAGTTATTATGTTCTGTTTTCCATAAGCATTGCACAGTGGAGAAAGGTATCCTAGAGCCTGTGTGCTGCTTTAAAGATGGCATTTTGGATAAGCTATATGGTGGAATAAGTTCTTACAAATCTGCCACATCAAAGGTCATTGTAACTCTTACCTCCTGATTTCACTTTTACTTGCAATCTGGAGAGAGCAATACCATTTTCTGGTCATAAGATGTAAAAAGAAGAATTTCTGCTATATAACATGCAGTACAATATGCAGCAACCATGCAGTCAGGGAGCTGTAAACCTCAGCTGTTGGCATTCAGCGGACCTCCTCATAACCTGTTTCACCTCTGTTTCATTGAAATAATTATTTTCTTATTATGATTGGATACCATTGTCAAATGAATCTGTGTCATAGAATACATGATAGATCAGTTTTTCTTTGGAAAAGCAACTTTACTCATATAATGGGATACTCCATTTTGATGTGAGCAAGATACTAACTTTTCCTCCGCTGTTATGGATCAGCAAAGGTCTCAAGTAGGTGAATTTGCTTGGGATTGATGAAGGACTATGGAAAAATGTCTTGACTGCATTCATATTTCTATGGCCTTTTCCAGCCATGGCTGTAGAAGAAAGCTATTAATTTTCTTTTTCACTGAAGTTCCTTGAGAGAGGAAAGTGGCTGTAAGTCTGTCTGCATGGCTTTGGGGGTGGCATTTTAGAAATAAGTCAGGATAGGCCTGGGGTGGCGTAACATGTTTTTCTCAGAATATGGATGACAGTGTCCAAAACTTAAACAAGATTTCAGAAAATCCATGTCTGCTTATTTTCAAACTCTGTTAGAAGGTGACAGAGTGAGTGTAATGGGAAGAAGCTGAGCAGGAGAGATTATATTAAATGTCAGAAATAAACCTCTGTACTATTTTGGAGTAGTTTCCCAAGGGAAGTGTGGGATGCTTCATATCTTTGAAGTAGTGTTTAAAATGAGACAGGGCTAGAAAACATAGTACAGTACAGTAAACGAGTAATGCATCCCGCCCTAGGCGAGAGAAAGAAAATGGGCCTGCTTGGTGCTTTCCAAACCTGATTTCTCACACTATATGAAATGAATTAAACAATTTTTTAAAATAAAAATGCTTTATCTGAAAACACGTTCTGTATCCATTCACAGAATATATTTTAAAGTTAACTTCTTTGCATTTGTAATTAGTCTAATCAGCCATTCCATAAAAGCCAAATGACATTAAACGTTGTTATAACATCACTTGGGAGGTTATCTAGCGAAGAAGATTGTATCTGTGACAACTCTGATCTTTAGTTTTCAGAAGATGTGGAAAAAAATTTAATCAGACATTCCTCCTCTTTATACAGCCAGCTGAGCCAACAAGTGTTGGCAGTTGCTGCCGACAGGATGTTGGCTCACATGAATAAATGGTTTGGTCAGTTATGGCCAGTCTTCTCTGCCTGTTTGAAAGCCCAGAGCCCTGACTTTGCTCTTGTCTTTCTGTGGTTGTGTTTCTGCACATACGTAAACCCTTGACTACTTTAGCGTGGCTTTGTGACTACCCACACGCATCTTGTGGCTTTGGGTTGGATTGGAGTTTTTGGAATTGCTGTATTGCTTAAAAAGCTTCAAATCACGCTTTAAAATATCAAAAGTATATCCTGTTAAATGGTGTAAACTTAGCTTTCTCCACTAGGCAGGGCAGATTAGACTTGATTCATGGGAATCTTTTTGATTCTGCCCAGCCCTTGAAGATACCATGCTAGTTTATAGAACTTTATAGAACATTCCTTTTTTTATGCCTTGAGATGTCTACTGGCTTCCTGTTTGCTTGCTGTCCTTTACCTCAAGGACAGGTGTATTTTGAAGTATATTTGGTTTGTAAAGATCATTCACAGGTCTGCATGAAAATGTAAAATGTTATTTGTACTTCATACTCTTATTAGACTTCCTAATTACATGAGGCAATCAAAAAGAGTAGAGGCAGAGGCTTTAATCGATACTTATCTCAGCAATAAAAATGTATTGCATCAAACCTATTAAAAATAAATAGCAAAGGTTAGCTGGCTGAATTCAGCATCAATAACATTAACTTAATCTAAACCGAGAATGCAATCAGTAAATGAATAGCACTGCATAAAGATGCACATGCAGATGGGCAGTAGAATTAAAAGTAAGCATAGATTTGTCACCTGATTGAGCTGTAAGTCCTCTTATGATCCCAGCTCTTACTTTAGCTTGATTTTCATAGTTTCTAGCCAGAATTTTTATTGTTCATTTTGCTATGTGAATGTGAATGCAGTTGTGGCTCAATGAATCTTCTCAAAGATTTCATGAAATCAACTTTTTTCAATTTTTGTCTACTTTCCAAACATCCAAAATAGAGCAGTTTTTTGTGAATTTTGTGGTGATATGTATTATAATTATATTTAATATTATATTTATAATATTTAGCCTGGAAAAGAGGCGTCTGAGGGGGGACCTAATTAACACTTATAAATACTTGAAGGGTGGGTGTCAGGAGGATGGGGCCAGGCTCTTTTCAGTGGTGCCCAGTGACAGGACAAGAGGTAATGGGCACAAACTTGAGCATAGGAAGTTCCACCTAAACATGAGGAGGAACTTCTTTACCTTGAGGGTGGCAGAGCACTGGAACAAGCTGCCCAGGGAGGTGGTGGAGTCTCCGTCTCTGGAGACATTCAAAACCCGCCTGGACGCGTTCCTGTGTAACCTGCTCTAAGGTGGCCCTGCTCTGGCAGGGGGGTTGGACTAGATGATCTACTAAGGTCCCTTCCAACCCTAGGATTCTATGATTCTATGATTCTACGATTCTATTGGAAGCTTTACTATGAATGAGTTGCCTTGCATTTACTTTTTTTTTTTTTTTTTATTGTCCCCTCTCACTGGCATGGAACAACAGTTGCCCTAAAGGTTACTAGAACTGGTACAGCAAACACATCAGCACAGTGTGTTTCTGGACTAATAGAAAGCCCAGTTCCTTTGGGAGCTGAAGATGCCATGTATTTTTTGAATCAAATAGCTGTTTTCTTAATTGCTAAAGTTAAAACATACAAGAGAGAGAACTTGTTAGTCAATATGAAATCTTGAAACAAGTTTTAATAGCTTTTCTGAGATAAATTATATGTTATATACCATTCTCCATAAATCAGAGTCACTTTAGTTTTGTAGCTTTGCCTTGGGTCGTAGAGGTTTAGAAGATACTAATTTCTAAATAAAAATTTTTTTTACATCCTCCTTATTACATTATGAAAGTTCCTCTGCATATCTGTAAATATGACTAAATGACTTCAAAAGATGAATTTAATCTTCTGGGACACGAACACTGTAAATTCTTGATATTCTTTGAGTTAGAAGATCCAGATATTTTTCCAGGAACGTAGACTTTTTCAAGATTTTTTTTCCGTTAGCTTAACTGTTCTTTTCTTTGTATGAGGACCATAGTATTAGACATTATTCAAGTAAAAGATGAGCTAGGCAAAACCCTCTGAATGTATTAGAATTAGATATGTCTATGGGATATTGTCTTTGCTATTTTTTTGAAGGCTTGACATTGTAATAAATCATTTTTAATTCTCTCCTGTTTCTTTATGAACGCGTGCTGTGGTAATGAATAGATAGAAGACTAACTAATTTTTTTCAGTAAAGAACGTAACTAAAAAAATTAAAATTAAAGTAAATTAAATAAGTTAAAATCGAAGAAATTAATGAAGTTTTTAAAGTATGTTTCATTAAAGAAGACACTGTTTATATATAGAATGGAAGGAGTGGGGCTTAATTTTGCATACTTAATGTAGAATGTAGCTTAATGTAGAATTTTCTATTATATTTTAATTTGATGTTCTGTTTTGAGACAGTTTTCTGTGACCTTCCAGAAAAAAATTTCTTCCTAGCAGGAATATTTAGACAAACCTTGAGCTGACTAAATATTAACATGCTTATCCAACACTGTTTTCTTGTTCGGCAGCTAGTTAAAGACCTCTTTTGGAAAGGTTTTGGTCAGCAAATAGAAACAGTGCAGTTTATCATGAGGGGCAGAGGGCTTGAGTATTGCTTTATAATTACTGAATGCACTGAAATTTATGTATGGTATTTTAGATGAGAGTAGATTTTATTGAGATTTATGTTAAATTTACCACTGGCCTAGCAGGGGCATTTCAGGAACTATTCCATTATTCTTTATCAACAGTTTTACTGAATAATGGTATTTTTGAATACTAGCTCTTTGTTACAGTGTAAATCTTTATAAGAAAATGCCAAAATCAAAAATCGAAGACAATCTGATGTTTTTCATATGAATGATGTGGGGCTGGTACAAGGGCTTGTTATGAGCTACAGAGATCTTTATTTCCAGTCCAGGTTTGGGATTTGGGACAGCGTGGTCATGATTCTGACTAACATATGTGAAATGAATTTATTTCTCAGTCTAAGTTCTACTGAGGCAATAATGGTGCTATTTGCAATATGACTGACTGTGGTGAGAAATGGAAATCTGCATACCTATCAATTGCGATGGAAATGCCTTTTAGAAATGCAGCTGATAATATTCTAGGGAAGACTTGTGGTATCTTTTGAAAATATCCCTGATGTATTTGCTTACTTATCAAATATCAGAAATGGGTTCTATATCCTGCTCCAATTCTGTCACTAAATTAGTGCTTTCAGAAACTGATCTGAGTAAAGTGGCTCTTTACATCACTGTGGCTCAGTATAGAATATGGACCATCAAAGTTGATGGGAACATTAGTGACACACAAGGGTTAAACATAAACTCCTGTTGTTACTGGAGATCTTTTGATAGAAAAAGTGTTGCATAAATGCTGAACACTTTTCTGTTAAACTGGAGATGCTTACCAACTGTGCTAAAATAGGTTCTTAATGATAGTGGTTATCTGTCATATTTCAGATGGAAAGCAATTATGGAACATGGGACTTGGACAGAATAACAAATAATAATAAAAAAAAGGACTCCAGGGTGGGCATGGGTCTGTTCACTGTGCTGCTTTTTCTTAAGGATAATAATTGTCAGGATAAAACATGGAATAGCTTCAGGGCTGTTACAAAATATAGTCAGGGGCTATATAGGTAGAATCAAGACTGGGAAAGGATCATAGGAACTAGATGAAGACTGAAGCTGCTATATTTCTTAAATTAACATGGTTTTACAATAAACTGAATATTTTGTGAGGTTGAAGTGAGACAAAATATCTCACTGCTGAAGGTACTTTGGCTGTCAAGAAAAAATATACTCAGTCTGAGTTGTCCTTATACAAAAAGGAACAATTTAGGGTAATATTTTATGAAATGATGTACTGACACAGTGGCCAATCCTGAGATGAAGAATTTATCCCTGTCTTTGAGGTGAGTTTGAGCTGTGGGAGCTCATCAAGTGTCTTGAGCCAGTCTGGACTGCATGTTTAAAAAACAATGCCAATATAAGGCCTTAATGGACTAATCAGTAGCCTGATTGTATGGTAGGTATGTCAGAAGGGGACAGAATTTTATTAAGTTTATGTACTAGCAAGTCATTCCCTCTGAGAGACACATAATTTGATTACAGAGCACATAAACATTAGGAAAATTTCTTAAAATTATTTGAAGGCAAAAAGTACTTCTGTTGTTACTCTAGAACAGTTATCCCTACAGATTTTACCTACTATAGTTCATATTTATTGCATATCATTTAACTTGATCATTGAGCAACTGATTGAAATTGTAGGGGAATATCTGTGATACATCTGTGAATATTCCCTTCTCTCGAGACTTTCAAGACCTGTCTGAATGCAGTCCTCAGTAGTGTGCTCTGGGCAATCCTGCCTTAGCAGGGGAGTTGGACTAGATGATCTCTAGAGGTCCATTCCAACTCTGAAATTCCGGGGTTCCATGAATGAACCACTCATTGTGCATGATTCTGAGAATATTAGGGCCTTGAATAAGTGATCTGTATCTAATATAACTGTCAGCTAGTTCTCATGTCTTCATATGACTAAACTATTTTTCAAGTGGTTTGTGCTTTTCAGGGTGGATGGGTTAGTTAAGAAATCCACTTGAGTTTTATTACTTATTTCAGTTACTGTCCTGATTGTCCAGACAAAGCTCAGATTTCAGAGAGCTTAATGTGATTGCACAAATTTTTGTGCAAAATTGCACAAAATGTTGTGTCTTCAATCTTTTAAATCATTGGCCTTGGATCTGTAAAAAGATCCATACAGAAAGAATTTGGGATCTGTGCTTCTGTGCTTCTAGGCTACTGCAGTCAGTGGATATCAGCATGCTGAGAATGAGGAAAGCAGTGCAGGTCTGGATGTGGGATGGCTGCCCCTCCTGCAAAACAAAACAAAATAAATACAGATAGCAGGTGAATAGAGCAAATGCAAAACAGGGGAGCTTTAGAAGTGAAGGGATTATCGGTTACATAAACTAGGTAGCTTGATGGATTTAAGAGATGAGAAGATCTTTGTATATTTGCATAAATACAAGCATTAGATGACAGTGGAAATGAAAAGACACCGTAATGCAAAACTATGGGACAAAAGCAGGATGTTAGACAGCTCAGTTGCAGGAATGTAACTGATAAGAAGCATTAGTAGTGATAAAAATCAGAATGTCTTTCTGTGCATTAATGTGACAAATACTGTTTGAATCCAGACTGTTTTTGCAGAGAGTACCTATATGCGGTATTTAATTAGAAGCAAATATAACATAAACTCAGCAAGTGACAAGTTGATTTGGTTACAAAAGTGATTTTGTTATTGGGAAGGGGAAGGCAACTACATCAGCCCACTTTGGATCAACATGAGGAGGACCATGAAAGACAACAGCAGTGATTTTTTTTCTTCCACCTTCCCACCCTCACTGAAAGAAGTGTTTTGTCTTAATGGAGGAGTTCATTCCTACATGTAAAAAGCCTTCTTACTGTCCTGTGTGCAGTATTGTGTTTGAGCTGTAAGTTTCCAAACCCTGTCTAGGATCTTTTATGTATTATCTTCAATAATATGGTATATGTGCAGCCCAGCAAATGTTATAGTTCCACCAGTGAACAAGTCTTGTTATACTCACACAAAGTAGCATATTGTTTTAGACAATTTTTTTGTGGCAATTTTGACTTAAAATAATAGAAACTCGGCATTTGTTACATTATCAGAAGGTGTGTCTGAGAAACAGTCACTTTACTGTCTTTGAACCAGAAATAATTGTCATGCTCTTGTGCAGTTTACTGTAATGATTGCACCTGTGTATTAAACATGCATGGGATGGAAGTGGGGGAAATGTACATTATCATTAAGCTTCTTGTCCTGATAATTTTACCCTGTGATCTTTAAAATAAAGCTGCATGATTTATCTTTAGGCAACTAATTATGATAAAAATCATATAGTAAATTTCACAGCCGCATAGTTTACTGAATTTGAGTAGGCTTCAAGCACAGAAAGAACAAGCATTTGTAGTTTCCTTGTAAGGTAAAACTCATGTAAATACCATTGAGAAAGTAATGAGATTCTCTCCAACCCACCCACGCCTTCTGCATTAGGAGATGATACTATGTGCTGAAGTTTAATAAATGCATTGATTAAAACCAGCCTGGACACTTCAGTCCTAGTCCCTCTAGGTAACTATTATTGCATTTTTCATACTCACAGCTTTAGTTACTGAAGTTTAAAATGCAGCAGAAGGAAGAAAGTACTGACGGCTTGCCCTTGCAAGAGATTAATTTATAAATTTTTAATTCAGGGAGTTATTTCCCAATATAGCTCATATGTTAGAAAAATGGAAAAATGGATATTTGTGGATATACCAATAGATAAAATACAAAGAAAATACAAAGGGACAACTGTTTTAAATTACAGGATCTAAAGTGAAGGGAAAGCTGATTGGGAAGAGGGTAATAATTTTTTTTTTTTTAAGACTTGGATGTCCTTTAAGTGGTGAGATGTGACTTTGTAGTACAAACTAATGTTGGGTCTGGAAGAGGCCATGTAGCATCTTATGGAGCCACTTACGGACTGAATTCCTTATTCCCTTCCCTACTATCTAACTGGAAGGTGTCCAACAACTAAAATGCAGTTGTTCTTCATGACCTCTTGAGAGCTGCAGACCATGTGTGGGAGATGCCTGCCCTTTGGATGGGTGAACTTGTGCTTGGTGAGAGACCTCAAGTCTCTCAAGTTAAAAAACTTGGCCTCAAGTTAAAAAAGCTGAGAAGAGGCTGAACACAAGATCCAGTATTCCAAGGGACTGCAAGCGACCCATAGTGCACAGGTCTGACGCCTTTTATACAAAGCAAATACGATCCTAAAAGCCATTGTATAAATGAGAGATTCCACAACCAGGAACTACAAGATAGAGTGAAGTCTACATAAGCATAATGATAATTGTATCCAAAACAAGTTTAAATGTAGAGTAGATTTCCATAAAGCATAATACTGTTTAGCCCCCCCAATCTCTATACTCGGTCAGATTCTGAATATATTTCACAGAAAAAGTTTATATTTTTTAAAAGATATTCAATTAGTAAAGAATATTTATTATAAAGTGAAAAATTCAAAATTCAGGCTTTTGCATTTTGGCTTGGATACTAACCAGAGGAAACTGAAGGAGCAACATCTACACTAAAATAAGTCAATTAAAAGCATTATTAAGTAATACAATAGGTACCTGTACCTCTTGTCTGCCTAAAATTTACTTTGACAACATAATTTTTTTTCTTTCTCTTGATACTCTGAGATATTTACATTTGAAGAAGAAAGTAACTGATTGATTGTGGGTGTAGGCCAGTGAAACTGAGTGCACATCAAGAATTCAAAACAAAGTGCAAGAATGTGTATTGTAGGGAAAGAGAAAAAAGCAGAGAGCATACCTTTCATTGATGTTAGTGATGATATTGCTAAGACATACCTGTTGTTCAAGTGATGATAGTGTTTTGTAATGCAGATATCTCTTCTATTGATGGTGCTACATTTGGCGCTCAGTTTTTTTATCCACTCCACACAAATACATACAAATACGTTGACACCTCATATATTTCAAATGGGTTGTTAAAAAATCAGCCTCTGTTGCCTTCCATTTGAAGTGCAGATGACTTTTGTAGCATCCATCTGAGAGTGACACTTTATATGGTCTCTAACAAGTTAATCTGTTTGTGTAGAATTTTAATGCAGCGTTGTGTAGTTTGACTGATGTTTTCAGAGGCAGATAAGTCTTAAGCAGAAGGACCCCTCAAAGGAGGAAGGTAAAGATAAGGTGATGAAATCCAACACGCATAGATATGTAAGGAGTCAGAGAGATAGTGGAGGCAAAGGAAAGAACAGACGAACTCAAGGACAATATTGAAAATCCTTTAGCATATGCACCAAAAGCATTTATCTTCTTAGCTGGTATGAATATGCAATAGATCCTTCCCAAGAGAGAAAGACAGCACCATTTCCTTCTGTAACATTCAGAATAGCCATAGTAAAATCCTTGTAAAGCAAGTTCAACATGGAATGACGAATAACGCTTACACTAGGGTATCCCTGTCTCCTTCTCATCATGCTGAAGGTGGATTTGAACTACTTAAGCTGCTGAAGACTAAGCCAAATATAAGACACAAGTTCACCATTGGATTCTGTCACATTAGATCGTCATGGCATCATTGACTTGGGAAAATTTAAATAATTTAAAAACTTTTATGTACAGAAGAAGTTACAGAGAAATGATAGAACGAGAAAACAGAATACTTTAACTCATGTTAAAAAATAGATGGTGGAGTAGGGTGCCTGTCTCTCACTAGGTATGTGCACTGGCATGACAATACCAGTAGCCTGTGGACCAAAAAAGGAAACTGTAATCTGACTGTAAATGCACGGAGGGAACAGTTGAGTGAATCCTTTCTGATTAGAAAGGGGCATTCCTCTGAGATCTCATTTCTATTATATTACAAATTTCCCCTCTTATTTTGAAGAGGAAATGTAATATATCATGGAAAGTAACCAAAACCCGTTACTTTAGAATAGTTAGAAATGTTAGTTTAATTCCATTACCATCTCTTATCTCTGAAAGATTATCTACTTACTCATAATAATTAAATGCGGTTCCTATCTAGCTTTTGTCCTGGGGAGTTCACAAGAAAAAAATATTTAATGAAATGATTTCATAAATTCTGAAAAAAGTGGGTTCTGAATTTTACATATGCTATGGGAAACTTTAGTAGTATGTATACAGAAAGATATTATGTTGTATCTGGTTTAGGATTCAAAGGAAGTAGTATGAGAGAAATTCTCTTTCACAACCCAAATCACAGTGATTAAACAGTATCATGGTTTCTGATAGTTAAATGAACTTCGCATAGTGATCATCAATCATTTGCATCTGGTGATCAGATGAGCTAAAATGCTGTAGTAATACCAAACTATTTGAAGATGCATTTTAGACTTATGACAATAAGTGTATTGGAATATCTGTTGGGTAAGATACTGGCACCCTTATCTATCAGAGCTACTGCCACCTTTTTTGTTGCTACATTTGTTGCTTTGTGGTAGAGTTATAATGTCATTAATTACACATTCCTAAACTCAACTGTGAAACTCCAGTTCCCAATTGCCAGCCGAAAAGTAGAGTCCCCTAGACGTTTCGTGTGGCTTTTAATTTGTTAAGCCAAATTCTGACTTGTAATTTTATTTGTAATTCATAATATCTGAAGTACAAAGTTGTAGACTGAAGTGGAAGCCATTTGCTTAATCTATCGCTGTTCTGTGCTAGATGCTTTCTAACTTTTACTGAAGTGTAATGGTAACGCTTTGTAGTGTCCCTGATGGAACCATTTCTATGTTACTTTTTGTTTTAGCTAAGTAAGCAATTTTTAAATTATTTGTATCTGTTTTTCAATATGTATATAAATATTTTCCTCTTCTTTAACTGGAGAAAAGCTTTGGTGGGTAATGAAGTATTTGTAATACATTCTGAAGTTCTAGGCTAAATTTTTCTTACTCATAAGTATTTTTTATGCAAGAAATATTAAGTTTTCACATCAAACTCTTGATAATGAAGAGCAAACTAGGCCCTGGATAAAGGGTACATGAAACTCTGTAATAAATAAATCCCTGGATAAAGGGATACACAAAACTCTGTAATTCCACCATTTCCATGTGAATGGCTCATCCATCAAGTAAAATACTCTGCATGATGATTTTGCAGCTGATGGGACTATATGCCAGATGCCATAGGAACAACAACAAAAAAAAATTGAGGCAACTATTGCTTTCTGGACAAGTCATATTATCTGGAAATCAGAATAGCGGTTACTAATTTCTGTGGAGAATACTGGAAAGCTATAAATATAGATACAAGTGACACAGCTGTGTGTCCCATTTTTGCTGTGTGATGCTGCTGTGGTGAACAATGCTAGCTAAGGCTGCTCTGGATTTGGTTCATAAAGAAGTTAGTCTAAGTTTCAACTTCTCCCTAACTCTTTTCCAGCACAAATAGCATGTGTGTACCTATTAAGTCACTCATGTCCATATTTGATTTTGGTAAGCTATGATTCTAGGTATTTAGGAGACTCTCACAAGACTCTTGTATTTTAGGTACTGGAATACTTTAAAAATACAGTCCATGGTATTACTGCTTATTACAACTGTGTTACAACAAACACCTACTTCTCCCCCCGACCAAACAAAAAATCACCCACATCCCCCAACAACACCCACCCACTTGACTTGAAAACCCTAAGTGGAGGCTGAGCTTGAATGTACCATCACACTCAGCAAACATGATGCAACTTGCAAATGGGTGCAACACTGTGCAGTAGATCATGGGATCATAGAGTAATTCCAGTTTGAATGGACATCAGCAGGTCTCCAGTCCACATGCTGCTACTCAGACAACCAGGTT
Source organism: Rhinoptilus africanus (assembly GCA_013400135.1). NCBI lineage: Eukaryota > Metazoa > Chordata > Aves > Charadriiformes > Glareolidae > Rhinoptilus > Rhinoptilus africanus. The sequence goes on along the minus strand of VXBO01009795.1, from coordinate 5,938 downwards.
GTTCAAGTTTTTATCCAGTCAGGTTTAAAAACCTCCAAGGATGGAGACTATACCTTAGACAACCTGTTCCAGCGCTTGACTGCCCTCATGGCGGGGAGTTTTTCATTTTCATATGTCCAATCAGTCTCTCTTGCTTCAGATTATGCCTGCTGTTGTCTACTCCCGCTTTGCATCTCTTTGAAGAGCTTGGTTTCATCTTCTTGATGACTTCTTCATCATATGACTAATGTTGAGATGATTTGAACTGTTTGACTTAATCAACAAGGTTAAAATTATAATTTTAGGTCATTCAATTTGGAGAGCACAGTGCTTGAGGGAGCAGAGAATGGAAATAGTTCAAGTACTTGATTTTGAACATTTCTGCTACTGTCTGTGTCCTGCTAGTGGAAGGATAAAGGTCACACATTGAAAGAAATCAGTGGAAATATGAGCTGGGAGAACACTGATCTTTCTTTACTACTTAAACTGAAAATACAAATAAGTAACACAGCAACCAACACCAGTATTGATCCTGATAGTTTTTCAGAAATGGCTTGAAACCATGGCAAACTCTCACTAGGTGGGCATTAAAGACCTGTCAAATAAGATTTCCTAGTGACATTTTTGTTTGTTGTTTCAGAAGTTCATATTGCAATGTGATGGTTTGGCAACCGAACGTTGCTCCCTGCTGTGCTGGCCACCCCTCTGGCCATGCTTTGTGTTCCTCTGAAAAAGTCATGAGAAATTCAGCTCTCAGCTATAAAGGTATAAGATCAGTGCCTTAGCACTAATTTACTCAAGATTTGCCAAGTTAATAGTATACAAATAATTGTAAACAATTACATAAATGGATATATATATACTAATGCAGTGTTTTGTAGACTTCTGGGTGCAGCTGATGGGGACTCAACCTTTTTTTCTGTAAAAAATGTGTTCAAATCCTACTTTGAAGATGGATCCAACAGATGAGCCTGAGGGTCTATGGCTATAATCTCGAAGCATTGGTGGGCTACTTTGTCTAATGACTTCTGTGATTAGTACCTTTATATTTCTGAGTTTCAGGAACACAGAGTATATTTAAAGAATACTATGGAGTCTGTAGAAATATTGCGGACCTTTGTAAAGAAGATGTAAATGATCCTGGAAACATATTTTTTTTTCATCTTCTTATCTTTGTTTTCAAAATTAAAATATTGTAGCCTATCTTCAGTTGAAAGTGACACAGAGGAGCATGTTTTAAAAGATGTTGAAGATGTCTTAAGTAATCTGTAGGCTGAAGCACTGACACCAATACTGCTCAATTTCTGTAAAGAACTTAATGTTTTTCACATGTTTTAAAATATGCATAGCTGATGTGGGGATAGACTCTTTTCATTGTACCCAGTGACAGCACAAGAGGTGTTGGGCACAACCTGAAACATGGGGGTTTTTTACTGTGAGGATGCAGGTGACCTCCAGAGGTCCCTTCCAGCTTCAGTCATTCTGTGATTCTGTGGTCAGCTGTATTATGCTTCTTAATTCCTTCAAATATAATTACAATGACACTATTTCTATACTGGGTTGAAACCAACTTTAGTGAAATATTTCTTCTGAGTGAAACATTTTTTTTTCATACCTCTACAGAATTGCAGGAACAAAATAATATTTTATGTTCTCTAGCTTGAGAACTCGGAGTATTGAAATTTAGCCATGTACGCACAATTTTTTAAGACTTTCTTTCCTACTATTATTCAATAACAAAACCTTTCTCTTGAGTGTGACATATCTTAAGTTAATAAAGGAAGACGGTAGGGACTTAGGTAGGCAAAGCTTATTGGTTATTTGAAATGTTTCCAAATTTGAGTGCAATTTAAGATAGGGAGATAGTGGCTAAGGAAAAAAATGTCTGCAGAGACCTGACGCGCTGATTTTAAAATGCCAAAGGATTTTAAATGGTTAAAGTATATAAACACTTCTATTAATTGAAACCATCAAATAGAAGTCATGACAATATGTCATGTTGAAAGAAGTACAAGAACCAATCTGTTTAAACTTGAGTAACAGAATCACTAAAATAGAGGAAGGCAGATTTAGCATAAAAAACCTATTGAAATACTCCTTTTGCCATGAGACAAAGGTAGAAAAGATGCTATGAGAGTTCAAGTTGAGGCTCAAACCAGTTGATTGGTTTTTGTTCTGTTTTTCTTCTTTTTAAAGAAGACTAAACAGGGAGATAGAGATCTATGGAGGTAAATGTAACATGAAAAGACCTCTTTCCTCAGTTTAAAAATGTCACTTTTTAATGGAGGAATAACTGGGAAAAAGAAAATAAACCTGCAAATCAACTAGGAAAAAATTAAATGAAAATATGTGGAAAGTATTTAGTGAGCTTTTCTTTTATTGTATCTGGCACCACTCAGTCTAGCTGTGACTTCACAGCACTGCTTTTTTTATTCCATCTCTAAAATGTAAACATACAGGGATGTTTTTCCTTTTGCACTGAGATTCCAATGCTCGCCATTAGCACAGAGTGATTTTTAGCAAAGGAGAAGAGTGATGATTTTGGGTACCATCTGCAAGTTGTCAAAACTAACATGCGGTTGGATATAGCCAGTAGGAACAGAAAAAAATGTCACTTTTTTCTGAGCAGTTGGTGTTTAATATTTAAGAGGTAAATCTGAAAAAACTAAAGTTGATTACTTTCATCTAACAGCTGATAATTATTTGCCACCACGCGGTCTCTAATTTTGCTTAATTCATGATTTCTGCAAAATTCTGAGAAATAAACTTCCAAAGTGGTCCTTACTAGTCACTAGTGGTCTTTTAGTCATAATAGCTGTATCTGTAGTGGTGGTCCTGTAAAGCTGTTAGGTTTAGACTGTGTCCAAACAGGTAGTTCAGCCTTCTCTTGAACTTCAAAAATGCCTTAACTTGCTGTGTGAACTACTGTAGCTTACTTAAAACTTAAGTTCCACCTCTTAATTTCTGATTTTCTGGGAAACGAGGTTTGCACACAAAGCCAAACTTCCAGCACTCTGTGGAGTGGAAGCACTATGTGGAGCCAAAAGGCATTTTAAAAATAGCCAAGAATTAAGTCTTGAGCCGAAGTGCCCACTTTCAAAGCACACAGTATCATTTTACAAGTCACCCAGACTCCTAGCTGCACTTGGTGTTCTCCTGATCTCTGCGTGGTGATACCTTGCAAGCTACCTGTCTGTCACTTTTCATCTACTTATGGTTATTTTATCCTTTTTAACTTCTTCAAAGTGGAACCAAAAATGCAAATCCTTCCAAAACTTCCTCTCCAACCAGACCTATAGATTTCCTATGATAAACAGTAGCTTTCTCGCCACTACAGTAGCATCTAATCTTGAGAGGGTAACTGGAGAGACCAGGAGCTTGCTAGCTGAAAATGCTCACTAAATTGTTGGCTAGAAGCGTGGCATTCTCTTTCATATCTTTATATCTAAGGACTATAAAGTCTGTTGTGCTTCTTAATGATGGTATTATTGATGAGCTGAGCTTAGAACAGCGTGTTACACAGGTACAATATTACTGCTGGCACTGAAAAATCATGCCAACAAGCTTAATACATGATTTTCTGACACTAAGAATAACATTGCTTGAGTATTAATTTAGTAAGTTTGAAAAGTGAAAGCTAGCTCAAATCCTGTACGGTTTATGTGTACATCTTTCCACTGGCTTGTTCAGAGTAAGTTTTTCAACATGGTGATTTCAGGTACAAATAGCCTGCATGACTACCCAAGAGTGACCTGGCTCAGTTTTCCAGAAGGAGTTAGCTCTTGCTTCATTGATTTCATTTGATTTATGTACTAGTTCCTGATATTTTAACTTGTGCAGCCAAAATGCAATTGAAGCAGGAGGAATTAAGCCAGATAGATTCTTACCTCTGACACTTATGCTATTTAGCTGAAATCAAAATGTCTCTCTTGCACTCAGTAACAGCAGGAAAGTCTCTTGAATACCATCCAAATACCTGAGGGGTTTTACATTTTGGGGTAGTGATGTGCTTCTGTGTTGCTTTTGACAGCTATTTAAATGAAGGATGAGTAAGCTGTCCAGCTTCAATAAAGCTTGATCAGATACCACAGGTAGAGACGGGGTTTGATCTGTAATCTAGAGTATGGGGATTCCTTCTAAATGGTACACCAAGATTGTTATTAACCAATGCCATGTATGTCCTACAGCAGTTAACACATACTATATTTCTGTAATCTGCACCTTTGTGGGACATAAGATAGAGCACTGAAAAAAGTTGAAAATGTGTGTTACTTCTCATTGAAATAAGAGTGGATTTTGAAAGTTGGGAGTGCTTTTCCTGTTTCATTTTAAGGAGAACTCATGGCACAGCTTCTTAGTACCACTTTGAAATATTGCTTTAGTACTCACAAAGTCTTTGAACTGCTGCCAGCCCTTATGCAACACTTCAACTGTTCTGTGACTTTGCTTATTTGAATACTAAGGGTAGGTAGCCATTCCTTCACCATGAGATTTGAGATCAGGTTAGCCTTTTGGGTATTGCCTGATAGGTGAATAAATAGCTTTTTTTAGTTAGTGAGAAAAGCATTTTTCAATGATGTGGTAATAGCCCTTGTTCTCCAAAGACAAAACTTGAGTTTTATTTATGGGCTATAATCTTTGGTATCTCTGCACTTTGTTATCTAATAAAAGAGCCTGTAATCCTATCGTTGACAGTAGCACAAAAATAATCTACTTGTCATTTGTCTCTATAACTGCAAATTACAGATTATTTTTTCTTTAAATCCTCAATACTCTTCAGAAGCCATAGTTTCCCCATTGGTCATTTATTCCAAAAGCTTTTATCTACTTAGAAAAGGAAATTTCATATATGACCAAAAAAAATTTGTTGAGAAGGCTATTTTCTCTAACAAATAACACTTGGTTCTAATGGCTGAACTTGTCCTGGATGGAAATAAAATTTAACAGTTTATAACAAGATCATATTGATTTATTAGAAACTCTGTTAGCTTTCAAAATAGAAAATCTTTAGACCTCTATGTACTGTTTCCTGAAAAGCTTGTCTTTATTTATGGAAAACTAAATTACCGTTTGAAACATGTCTGCTGAAGGGAAGCTAGCGTGGTGAATCCATTGCGCTGTGCTAGTGAGTTCAAGTGATGCTAGTATAATATGGCAAGCAAAGTATTCTGAGAAAATACTAGGCTCTTATTTTTAAAAGCTAGCTTCTGGGGCTGGCCTTCCTTAATTGTTAATCTGAATCGTGTTTCTCTCTCAGCCCCTGTGCTTTACTAAATTTCCTCCCGCCTCCATATTGACACTGTCATTAAAGCAATCTTGACAATGAAGCTTTTGTATGTGTACTGCTCTATACTTGAATAGATGCCTTAATGATGCATGATCTATGCTCGTAAATGAGAAAAGCTTTTCATCATTCCTGAAAAGTCATTCTCCTAATGAGGTTCAGGCTTTGCCTTACTTGAATGTGTCATATATTCCAAAAATAGTTTAGACACTGAAACAACTCTCATACTGAAGTATTTGCAACTCCCTAAGCAAAGGTGGAGAAAAGAAATCCACTGCCCGAAACCTATTGTGAGTACACCATTAGAGGCTGGAAAAAACAGCAGTGTAAGGGCAGCAGCTGATCTTACAGGGCAAGTTCATTAGTATAAAATTAGCTATATGAAGATGCAAGAATCAGTGGAATAGGAGAGGCAAAGGAACTAATTTAAAGAAATACATTAGAAGAAAGTCATTTTTTTAAAGCCCTTCTATGCTCATTTTATAAAGTTGGTGTAGGTAGTTCTGTCTTTGATCAATAACATTTGCAAAATTGGAAATGGAGTATAGGGGTAACAAAGGGGACTGGTACTGGTCTAGAGATGGAAAGATAATTATTCATTAGAAATCTGAAGGGTTTTTAAAGTGGTGTGAAGACTAATAGACATTTTAAATGGATTTACAAGTGAGGTAGTGA
>VXBO01009794.1:38989-70950 GCA_013400135.1 Rhinoptilus africanus | reverse complement strand
TTTTTTTTTTTTTTTGTGAAGACAACACTGCAGTAAATAACATCAAATATAGACAGTGCTGTTCATTACACTTCAGATGCTTTGCCTTACATTTTTAGCCATTTTAAGTACTTTGACTGAAATATTTCCATATCACTTGCTTACTTCTCTCCTTTAGATCAAGTCCCCACTATCCTCTCCACACACTGCAGTAAGCTAAACCATGTAATTATTCTTTCTCGGTTTCAGCATCTTCAGTGAGAATTGAGGGCAGCATAATTCCTGTTGGTTTCACTGTCCTGCTGCTGCTCCCTGTATGGTGAGAAAGATCTAGGTCTTTCACACAGCAACGGCCGTGAAAGCATGAGTTCAGGTCCACGTGAACCGGACTCTGATTTAGGAGGAGGCTGCATCTTAACATACCTCTGCAGTGCTCAGTTTAAGAAAAACGGTACCAGTAGTAACCGCTTGCTTAGAGGAATACTAGATCTTGTGGGATACTCACAACATTGCATTTGATCTTCATCTCTTGAAAACAGCCCCTACTTCTTAATAGTGCTAGCTACTGTTAGTTTGATTGTTGAAAAGTTACAATCTGAAAAGAATCTAAAAAATGAAATTTTTTTTAAATCAAGATAGCATTTTTATTGCTTTGGGTTTTTTTTAAAGAAAATTCTAAAATAATTGGCCTTATGTCTCTTTACAACTCTTCTTTTTTTCCCCATTTTACTTCTTTAATTGTGGAACAGTGTGTTTGAGCTTAGTATTTATGTATTTCTTAAATCTGTGTATTAGCTCCAGAAGAAAAAAACCCCACAAAGATGAAAATTCACCTCTGCACATTACCTCTTTTCAGGGTGAAGCAAATTCTCCTGTTTTCTTCATAAATATTTTAGTATCTCATCCTTTACTATCTCTTATCAATCTGACAGAATCTAATACTGAAGTGTCCAATGAAGAACTAAAGCAACAACTTCAGGAAGCTCTAGAGGTTAGTAACTGTCCCAAGCGTGCAAGAGTGCTGCTCTTGAAATCTGCATTTCCTTTTAATGTAGCAAAGTAAAGCACAGTGTTAGTTTAGCTGAAGATCTTGATGTGTCCAGAACTTGGATGGATTCCGGGTCTTGAACTCAGAGCACTAACTGGAAGCCTCATAACATTTTATGCCAGGAAATCACAGTGTGAGATGCAGTTTATACTCTGGATTTTATTTTTTTGGGGTGGATGGGGAGGGAGATGTCAAGAATATTAAAAGGATTGTAGTCCTTTTCCAGCAGGTTTTCCTTTTTCATTAAGCTTTGGGCCTGAAAATCTGCAGTGTAAACACAACAGTCTTTGGGTTTTCACTGCATTTTTGTGGAAAGGTAGTTAACTCCTACATTTTAATTTTACTGTGGTTAAATGTGTTGGCATCAGCCCGGACAGAAAGAGCAGGATGATCTCAGCTGTGAAAATACACACTTCATCTGCTCCGTGTTCTTTAACCACAGAATAGCCCGGGGTAGATCATTTTCACGCTCTCTTAGCATGAAGAGCCTTCAGGGTGCAGCAAGTTAAAATGTCAAGGAACCTTACTAATTTTCAATTAGACAAAATTGATAATTTGCCACTGCTCACAGATATGTTTTCAAAATCGATTGCTGAAGTAATAAAACTCAGAAGAACTACGAAAAAAGTTTTGTTATGACAAGTGAACAACTGAGTGACCCAGATAGGGGTTAAGGGAAGATAAGTATACAAGGCAGTAATATTTCTTTTAACACTTGGAAATTGAAAAGGTGCTTTGTTCTGAAAGGGGGAATGTTGCATAAAGACGTGATTGGCATGTACCTGGAGCAGGAATCTGTTTTGTTGGTGTTATTTTGTTCTGGACAAGTAGTGGTTTTGATCTAACAGTCCTAACATCATATCTGCACTATAGAGCATGGATATTTTGTACAAGATATAGTACATTATGTTAACATAGCATTTATATTGTAGTATATATTTGTAATATTTACTATATTTTGTATCTCTTGCATGTATTTGCATGCATGTATAACTGCTATTCTGTTTTGCTTAATTATTTTAAAGCTCCAGACCTGTATTGGTATATACAAGTTCTTTAGCAAGGAAGAATTACAGTATTTGGTGGCTTATTTTCCAAATGCACTAAAAGAGAACAGAAAGAATAATAATTACAAGTATTCCTCTTTAAGGATTTTGTGCTAATATGCACTGTTAACATTTATTAATTGCAAGAAAGCTATTAGTCAAGAATCATATTTGTTTTTTGAAGAGGGCAAATTTACATTGCTGTTACAGTTGAGTTTTAATAGGATTACCTTGGCTTTTACTCAGTGTACCTATTTTATTTTGCTTCAGGAAGTTGAAATTTTGAAAGTTGAGCTTGAAGCATCACAAAGACAGCTTGAAGGAAAAGATGAAGCCCTAAGAATTCTGCAGAGCATGGTATGAGTTGTTTGGAAAGCATTTCAGTATTTAGTGGTATAGGAGAGAAGAGAGAAAAAAATATTTCTGCCACTCCTCATCAAAACCCCCAAACCTTAAGTTCTTCCCAGGGATGTAATTTAAACCTTGAGTCTGTAAGTGCCTACAGGGTCAGCTTCTGCGATTTACTGCTATTTCTGCATGGAACTATTGCGGTTATTTAAGAAGACTTTACTGTCATAGCAAATTCTCATAATTTTATCTTTGAGGATCCTTGAAGATTTGGCTATTTAACTTATAAAAATAAGGCTTTTTTTCCCAATCCTTTAAATTACAGATTTTGCCAGTGCTTGAAGTTCTGCTGCAAAGCATAGGTATTTTCAGTTGACTACTGCGTCTGTTGTCTTAGAGCACAGTATGTGTTAAATGTTAAGTCAGTCTTTTGTTCACAGTTTGCAATTTTTTTTTTTTTTCATTATCGCAATGAATTGTGTTGAAACCAGTTCCTGGTTTTTAGCCTACTTGCATAACCCATTTATAGTTATGCAGTTTGTACCCTCAGACATTCTTAGTAGGTTATATGTGCATCAAAGTGTAAGTGCATTGTAAACAATTTTTTTAAGAGCTGATTTTGTGGACAAGCCCTAAAGAATATGTCATCTCATTTTAAACAACGCTACATTTTTCAACAGAAAAGATTATGGGATTGAAACACAAGTTAATTAAGCAACATAACTATTTAGTGACTTGAAATTAGAACCCATGGGGACTTACAAGCAAGTTGCTGCTGTCTGTAATTCTGCATGCTTCTGCTTAGAACTGAGAATGTGAACTTCTCTTGATGTACAAGTGAAAATTTGGCTAAAGCCAAAATAAGTAAGCTTAATTACAGGATTTGACAGTTGTGCTTTTTTTTTTTTCCTAGGCAGTATTTAATAAAGCCACTAGCCATACAAAAGCAATGCTTCAAAAAACTGAGGAAGAAAAGAGAACTTTAGAAAAGGTAAGGGTGCATGTTTCCTTCACACCTATGTAAAAACACAGAAGTCCATTGCTACTAATAAGGGGTTATCAGACTGTTTATTTAAATCCGTACAAATCTGCCATTAGTTCCAGGGGTTTTTTTTTAAGTATTCTTACTCCTTTTTACTAGAAAGGGAAAATGTTCATGTGTAACTCTCTTTATCTGAATGTTTTCATGCTTTAGTGTGTACAAATAATACCTGAAAGTTACTGGATTTCTCTCTGTACTTTCAGTTGGCCTTTGTTGTGAGTTTCACAGTCATTCATAGTGAGTTGCACTGTTTCTTAGTTATTAAGCTGTCATGTCCCAACAAGTGTAAGAAATGGGTGTCCAATTTTCATATGGAAGATGAGGGAGGAGGAGGAAGGTGGCATTGACCTACCGTATGAAACTGAGTTTTATGCTTTGTCTCTCTTCCTGTGTGACCTTTCCACAGAATAGTAAGAGGACAGGGAAATATGACAGTGTGGGCTTGCTTTTATTATGAGTACTACCAGCATTGGTCATGCAATGCAGTCTGGAATCCATAGATCAGTGAGGCAGAAACTTCTTGGTGTCTGTACCAAATGTATTTTTAACAATACCAGAGATTGTCATCATCATTGGTCATCTGGATCTCTTACAGTGCCAAAATCGGCACCTGCATTTCCTCTTCTTCCTTTCAGTGGGAGGCGTGTGATGAGCTGCTGCAAGTTTGTTTTTGTTTCCACAGGAAATTAATATTTTGCAGTGGGAGATTGAATTTGATCAGGATAGATTTAAAAACATAGAAGACACATGGACACAAAAGTATGACAGGTATTCGACTTACACTGTGTATCTTTGTGGGGGTTTTAATGCATTCAATGTTACATGCCATCTTTCCTGTATTCCAAGTTTGCTTCATCAGGTTTTACGGAGTTCTTCTGTTTTCACAATTTCCTTCCTGAATTGGGAATGTTTATTTAATTTTCCTGCTAGTCTCATCTGTATTTTTCAGTTAAAACTACTAAAGTGATTTTGTCTAATTCTTTAGTGTGTATAGGTTAGCTTTGCTAGGCTGAGTCTTCATTTTCATCCTGTTATTATGTTAGCCAGCTGCAGCTAGACTGTCCTTCTTACTTCAACTGTAAATGAGGCGTAGAAAATAATGGTATGTGCACGCATGTGGAAACATCATTTGCTGGTTAATAATTGCTTTATTTTCTTGCATTGTAGGCATGAGCATATGTACAGGTAAAATGGAATGCTTTTACGAGAGGCTGATCAACTGGTTCTTTGTTTAAATAAGACTTACGCTGGACGGAGAGCAGGTGTGGTTAGGCAAGCAGAAGATGCCAGAGGCACTAAACTAATAGGGCAGTAAGAGATGTTGAAAAATGTGACCAGCAGGCTGACTTACTCGAATGCAGAAATGGTATTTCTGAAGTCTCCCCATCAGTTACAATTATTTCAGCGGAGATTTTTATTTAAAATTTTCAACCTTAAAAAATAACGCAAAAGTTTTCAAACTATGAATTTGTAAGAAGAGTTTTGTTAAGATACTATGTCTTGTTCATCTGTGAACTTAGTTATACTCATCAAGGGATACCTCTTGAAAAACCCTTTGGCTTCTCTGATTTAGGAGATTGGAAGTGTAACCGGGTATTCTGAAGCAACAAAACTACTGTTAACTGTTGAAAGCTAAAGACACGGCTTCAGAAAACTGCAAGCCAGGAGCTCAGTCCACTTGGCATAAAGATTTTCTGATATCTGAGACAGCAGGATGAGAAGAATGTGTACTTCCCTTTCTTTATTCATGTTAAATAATTCAGGTTACCATTTAGCTTGCAGCAAAACTATGAATTTACAGTATGCTGCATTTACTGACAGCTGAAGAGATGCACCAAATATATTATATTGCTTAAAATTTAGGACTTCAGATTAAATTTTTTCTATTCAAGAAGGCAATACTTAAGTACTTCAAAGAAAAATGCATTACAAATATATATTGTATGTTTTCAGGTTGCAACGCTTGAAAGTACAGCTGTTCTTGAGAACAGTATTAAGGCTACAGGAAGTTTACTTTCTAAAATTAAGACCAGAGCTATGTTGTCACGTGTCCAATAACAATTTTGTCCTTTCAAGGAAGTAAGATATTTCTAGCGAGTGTTCCCGAGGTTCATAATTACAAATTTCTTTGAGTCTCTAATGGAAACGTGGTACTTAAACTCAGCTCTTGTTAAACTCTGAAGTTGTTGTCATCTCCTACTTATAAGTAAACGATTTTTTTTTTCTTTTGAATTTTATTTTTCTTAACACTCACTTGAACATACTTGGACGCGTTTAAATGGCTTGTGTGAGGGTGCGGTCTCCTGAACAAGGTGAGCCTGTTTGAACAGGACATGCTATCTGGGTTGCAGAGAAACCTCTCTACGAGCACAGGGATTCTTGGTTTTGCTCGCCGCAGAGCCACCTGCAGCCTGGATAAGGAGGAGTGACTCCACAGTAGCCCAGCCTGGCATAGCCCGCTTCCCTCGCCCTGGTTCTGTGCCAGGCACAGAACTTGCTTCAGAGGGTCAGAAGCAGCTTTAGGTTGCTTACTGGCCCCTGGCCAGGGGATGTAGATCTAACAGCATACTAGTATTACCGGTACAGATATTGTTACGGAAAAATTTTACAGTGTTTTCCATAAAAAAATTTAAAAATGAGGAATCTGCTTGTATAGTGCTGCATGGGTAATATCTTGTCAAACTGAATATTCAGCTCTTCTTGGTTTTGATTTTTTTCTTCAATCTTGTCAATAATCCTCATTTTAATTTACAGAAATATTAGATACAGTGTTTTAACAGGCTTTTTTTTTCATTTCAGTGCCCATTTTAAGATACTTTTTTTAAAAAAGATAATACAGACGTTTTCTGACTTCTGCAGGATATATTGTGAAAATGCAGCTCTTAAGGAAGCACTGAAACTGAGAACAGAAGAAGTTAAAACTCTTAAAGCTGAAAATGCAAGTAAGCCACCAACAGCTATTCCTCTTCCCGTACTGTTTCTCAGAAATAATTCAGGACTTAGTTATGAAGGAAACTTTCTACTGGGATAAATCTCTTGTTACTGGCAGCCGACATTAATGGATAGGCAGAAACCCTCTTTAAATAGAGGTTTGTGTTTGTTTTTCTTCTCACGTTGTCACTTGAACTGAAAAAAAACCCCATTAAAAGATAGGAAAATTTAGGTATGTCTATCTTAAAGAGTAGATCAGGTATGAGAGAAGTGTACCTGTCTTATCTGCCTGGCATGCTGACACCCTGGGGAAGGAAGGAAACAGCCCGTCTATGCTCCTGGTCGTGTCACCTAAGGTAGCAACAGCAGCCAGGGAAGCCGCCCAGCACTCCTGATACAACGACAATCTGCGTCAGAGACGTTAATTTTTAACATACACGCTTAAAGATTCCCATAGCACAAACTTTGAGGTAATTCAGTGTGTCGGCTTTATAGTGGAGGTTTTCAAACTGCGGGTTGTGCAGGCGTCTGTCTGGGTCACATGGCTCAAGCACTTTTCCCTTATTTTTGGTTTCCAAAAACCAGTTAAATAGCTGACATCATTATTTTCCCAATATTGTGCTGTTCTAAAGGAGCAGCTGCCTCAGTTCTAAGTGTGCAAAGAAATGAGCCCTTAGTACTGAGTCAGAGCAATCTATGAGATGGTATCTCCGCAAGTGGGTCACTACCTAGGAAAACACAGAGCGATCTGCGTTTCTAGAGCTACGTAGTCTCATCACATTCCCAAGATGATGCTTATACTACAGAACCATTTAATTTGGGTTTTGTTAAACCCAGAGATTAAGAAATCGGAGCAGCATAATTTTTAGTAACTTTCCTTGTTTTATTTCATAGTCCTGAATCAGCAGTGCTTGGAATTTCTTGCCATGCTAGATGTGAAACAACAGAAGGTTGTTCAGGAAAACATGTCCTTGAATAAAAGTGACATTACAGATTTTACAGGTCTTGAAGTAAGTATGACTCCCGTGTTTTTCGAAATGGCTGGTTCAAAGATATGTTTACATTCAAAATAAACAGACAGATTTTGCCTACTGATTATTTCAGTGTTTCTTTGGACTCATTTTTAGCTAATGACAACATGCCCCTGCGTGCCTGTTAAATCAGTTTTCTAATTTGTCATGCATCGTGATTCCTATATTGCAAAGAAAAAATAGACAGAAGGAGCATCAGGCTATTTTTCCCAAGTCAGCATGCTTATTTTTTTCTTCCTAATATTTTAACTGTTAGCTTCTATGCCTACTGCTTTACTTTGAGTGATAAAAAATTCTAATGAGGTCTGCAGGGAGTAGCACACACAGGCCAAGAATTTTTGCCTTTAGGTTATCTTGTAGAAAAATACACTCCACATGTGTGGTTGTGAGTCAAAGAAATAGCGCTAAAATCTCTCGTAGCTTGCTTCCCTTCCTCACCCTTACACTCCCTTTGTAGTTTCAGGATGGTTTTCTTACTAGTCATCCAGCATCTCTTGGATTGCGTTGTGTATGGATAGGTATTTAATTGGTCGTTTGTTTTTGATTTTTAAGCTGGCGGTTCTTGGAGCCTGCACCTGCAATACTTCGGGGGGGCAACCTTGCCCCTGTGCTAAAACGGCAGCTGTAACTCGAAAGCAACTTCATCATCTCAAGCAAGAGGTAATGCTGCTTGGCTTAGATATGAACAAGCAGAGGGGTGCCTGTGCTGAAAACCAAATAAAACCACTAACACTCTACTGCAGCTCACACAAACCAACGTGTCTTAAACAAGAGAGCTTCACAAACATAATGTAATATTTGTTTGTAATGCTTTTAATGCTCTAACCTTTGCTGATAGAAAACTGTCATTATGACATCAAACCAGATTTACTAGTTGAAAAACAAAAATATTTCTCACTCTTTTTTCTTCCTCACATATTTTTTTAATCTAAAAATACATACATACATACTCTGTAAATGTATATGCAGCGTGATTCTGGACTACTGCTGGTGGGGGTGACTGCCCTTCCCCCTCCTTCCTGGCAGTGCGTTCCACCCCTCCCTCGCATTGACACCGGCACTCAGAAGCCCACTCACCCAGCTAGCTCAGGAAGCTCATCTTGCTGAAAACTCTTATTTACGTCACGCTTAAATCAATAACATGATTTTCAAGCTCCTAGGTTTTTTCGTTTAGCAAAATTCTATAGTTTTAGATAGAAGATTTTTTTTCTTCTGATTTATATTTAACTCTGCAAATGTGGTAGCCATCCCCACATCCTCACACAGTGGTGCCACAGCAGAAGTTCCACCTGACTTACTGGTTTTGAAAATAAGTACTGTCATGTCCCTTTTGTACCAAACTTCTCATCCCTGACATAGATACTGTCCTTTTGCTCCTCTTCCTGGTGGCCCAACCGGCACGGGACATTAATGCCCTCCCCAAGCTCTTCTGCATGTGCAGAGATGAATGGGCATTGCTGGCAGCGTGTCTGTGTAGATGGGTGGTGGCACATGCATGCGGAGAATAGCAGGGTGAGGATGTCAATATACATTTCAAAATGCATTTCTTAAGATGGTGAGAGAGCACTTGGTTTTCACTACTTCTTTGTTTATATTCATTTAAAAGTTGTCTGTGTTAATGACTTCAGCCTGCCTCTTAATATACATTTTAAATCTGCTGTTGCTTCCAAGTTGCTTAATACACTTTACATTTTCTCTGAATTAAAACCAGCTTGAAAATCTGAAGAAGAGTAAAGATGAAGCTTATGTAATGGCAGATGCCTTCAGAATTGCGTTTGAGCAGCAACTAATGCAGAGGAAAGACCAAGCCCTGAGGCTTGCAGAAGTGATAAAGATTAAGAAGGAAACGAAATTTATAAACTGGAGACGTCTGAAAGACGATGGTAACTGGACATGCTATGTATCTAATGGTTGAACAGAAAAGAAGTTAGCTGACAAGTGGCGCAGGCAGACCTTACTGTATTAATGTATGGTTGTGGTTTAATTGCTAATGGAGGCTTCTGAAGAGTGGAAAAAAAAAAAAAGGGAACAAAGTGTGACAAAAGTGTAAATGTATTAAATAGTGTGTCATGTAGTTGAAAGTTTCTACTGGAAGTTTTGCATGTGTAGGGTAGGGTGTCTGTGTATATGTGGAATATATGAATACTACTGTAGGATGTTGGAGCTACCAGTCTGGGCTTTTAGTGTGTCCCTTTCTTATTACACAGTCATGAACTGTATTATCTAAATAAAAACATGCTTGAATAAATAAGCTGTTATCCAGTATAACAATGACATTCTGGATATTACAGATGTTTCTTATGAAAGCAGCACAGAAAACTTAACATCGGGGAGGTTTAGCCTGGCCATTTTAGGTGCTCTCAGCAATTTAATGTGCTGGGTTTCTTTCAAGAGGTCTCTATACAAGAAGTAGGGAAAGAAGAGAAGTGCAAAAAATACATACTGGGTTTTCACTGAACTACTAATTACAATACCTTTTTTTTATTATGTATGTGTATCTACATCAGTATTTGTTACTCTGCTTATACGTCCCATGGTCATCTGTGAGTTAAAAGACACTCTAAAAGAGGAAGAATTCCTATTAACCTTTTCTTCTTCAAGGAAAAGGATAAAGAGAAGTAGTTAAGTGCTTATGTCATGGTCAAAACGGTAGCAGAATTTAGGAACAGCACGTCACGGTACATTTGCGTAAGCCATTGATCTGGAGGTGCCAGGCTTGCTGGGCCTTCTAGATTCCTTAAGCAGCCTCGGGATGTTCATACTAAAACAGCATACATCTTTTCATATATTTTTCATATATTTTTCAAAAGATTGAAACAAATTTTATTTTCAGTTTGCCCATCTATACAAGGAAAGGTCTGTTTAGCATTCAAGTGGTACTAAGGGTGGAGAAGTTGTAGCTTGCATTGCCCTTTTAGAGGACATTGTTCAGAATCTGGTTTTTTGCACTCCCCTTCTACCAAGTTTTTCTCTTCCCAAGTTCCACCGTCCATGTACTGTTGTTTTCTGTAGGACGCGTCAAGTTACAAGGGAACAAGAGCAGTTTGGGACAAAAACTGTCCATCCTGCTCTCATCGGATGGGGACTGCAGGAAAGTCGAAGAGCTGGACAATCCTCACGAAATCCTGAAGATGTTAATAGATTTGGTTAGTATTTTGTTCAGCTGTTCATCGCGAGTCCTTAGGGCAGCACATCTGTCGATTTACATAGCCTGCCTTGTTCTTTAGCTTATAAACTTGTTTTTTGTCTTTCTCTTTTCAATAAATACCCAGGTAAATGACAAAGAAGAGGCTCTGGCTCATCAAAGGAAGGTTAGTTACATGCTCGCTCGCGCAATGGAGATGAAAGAGGGTGTTTTGGAGCAGGATGAAGGAAATTGCACGCCAGGGGGTCATCAGCACAAAGCCCCGGCATCATCGGGCCCCCTACACGCCTGCTGCCAAGAGCTCCCTCCTCAAAACGGTGTTTCTTCAGTTCCCGGCGCAAAAACACACAAAAATCCGGTAAAACCGCTTCGAAAATCACACTAATGGCCATCTGGGGCCACGCACTGTGGAGAGAACAATCCCCGGGGAGAACCGGAGGAAACGGTGGTGATTTCCGTGTAGCCACCCGCCCCAATAAACGCACTTTTCAACAGAGAAATGCCTGGAAACGTCCTGTGATTACATCACTGGGGGCCAAACGCCGCCAATCCACGGTTCTGCAAGAGACACGACTTTCGCTTTGGCGGAACAGCCCGGTGTAACTCATTTAGCGCTGGTTTCCACACGGGGTGAGGCCGCCCTCCGTCCCTCACTCCCCGTGACGTGACGGAGTGGGGATTACGTCACGGCGGGGGGATGACGTCAAGCGGAAAGGCGGGGGAGNCCCTGCCTACCGCCGCTGAGGAGAGTGTCCTGAGCGGGCGCTGAGCGCTGAAACACATCCCTTCTGCGCGTCTGGTGTACCTCTGAACTGATGAGGCTGTCACTAGTCAGAGAAACTCTGCGCCATAAGGATTTTACAGTCTCTGTGGCACCAGCCAATGCACTCTTTGGAAACGGAAAGCGCTAATAAAAGAAGAAACCCCTGTGGTTTTTAGCATGCAGTTTGCTGTTTGCACACTGGCTGTGTAGTACTCTCGCGGCACTTCATGCTGTGTAGCACGTACTAGATTGCTTAGGTGAATTAATTGCCCCTAGAAGTATACAGATGTTGGTGATAGTTGAGCTTACTTCTGTTCCGTTTATTCTGATTCCGGGTACAGAGTGTAATGGACACGCTTACACCGTTCTCTTACAGGCATTACGTGTTTTAAGACGCACTTCTGGATAAACTGGGAAACATTATCAGCCTGAATTTAAATACAGGCTATAATGGGAGAGAACTGGTTATTAGTACATTCTGGAGAAGTGAGTAGAGCACAGAAAACGATACAGTTGAATGCCAGGGCTAGATGCTATTAGTGTCTAGTGCCGTATAACTGGGGTTGTCTAATATCTGGTTATTAATAATGCAGATCAGAGCAGATGAGAATATTGAGGGAGCAGTGGTTTCTGTTGTGGAATGATCTTTCAGACCTGATGTAATAACTATGTTCTCGTGACTGATTTTCTAATGCTGAGTAGTAAATGCTGATACAACTAACGATGATGGCACTGTGGGCAGTATGTGAGATGCATTTGTTCAGTTGAGCAAGTGGATTCTTCAGCTGTGGGCCTGGCTGGTGATGGTACTGCTGATGTATTGGAGCACTGCTGAAAATCGGTAATTGTTGCTCGCATTTTTTTCTGTGTTGTGTGAATGATATTATTTTCTGTTCAGAAGAGCAGTAACAAATTACTGTGAATGAACGAAAGGAAAATCTTCAGGGGCTGAAGAGAATGTCAGGATGGAGTTGTCTTCGTGGTGTTGGTGATAATATAATACTCTCGATAAAGTTTTGTTCTGCTGAAGAAATCGTGTTGAACAAACAGAATGTTGCTTTTTAAGCATGGCAGTCTAGCTTTATTACAGTGTGCCATGTAAGCTTTTCCTTATGTATCTGAAAACTTCAGTAGCTTTTATCCTTAACCCCTGATTCAGCTAGTAAATTTGCAGTGGCAGCAGCTGCTGCCGTTTTGGGGTTGGATAATGTTGTCTTGCTCAGCAAGAATCACTTTAACTTCTGTTTGACAACATTTAAGTTTTTCACTAGGCGTTTGCTCAGTTATAATGAAATTCCCTGTTAAGTTGATTGCTGGTGATCTCTGTGGGCAGTTAAATTTTTTTGTCTGTAGGGCCTCAACCCTATGGGTAGGGGCATAGGAGGGATACTGGGGGTGTAGTGAGAAGAAGGCTGGTAATTAAATAATTAAATATCCTTAAATAATTAAAGACACTTAGGCTGTGAGAAGAGATGTGCTGTGCTTGATGTGGCACTTCTGTAGCACTGTGAACTTTGATAGTTCTTAATGGTTGTGTTTCTATCAGAGGCTTTGTTCTAGTTATGGTAGTTGCTGTGGGGTAAGGTGGAGAATACTACTTAATTTCTGTGGTGAGGATAAAAGCTTCAATATAGCTTTCTGCTTAGACTCAATATAACGATTAAACACTATGATGAAGTTGAAATTGTGTAACTTTGCAGTGCCCTAGACTTCCCCGATAATCTAAAATTAAGATGGCTACTATGGTAATTTTCTGGAGTGAAGACTTCTGTCGTGTGTGTGTTTCTTTATCTCTAACCTGATGTTGTGTGGTTTTAGCACGCTCCCTATAAAAGCAGACATGGATTCTGTAGTGATAATAAGCTGTGACTAGCTGGAGATCTGCTAATGCCTATGTATATTAACTCTACAGAGAGTGTTTTTCAGGAATTATTAAATATCAGAAGGCTACTAGTCAACAGACATTGAACTGGTTAGCTGGTAATAATTTACTTATGCATTATATGTTACAAGTTATCATTATTGAACGCTACCCTCTGTTTAGGGAGACTGTGTTAAAAAAAAATTGTTAGTCCAGTCTGTAGCTTGGCCATTCCCTACCCTAGCACACTTGTGTTATTTCTCCTTTAAATAAGAGTTTGTTGGGAAGTCCCTAGTGAAATCTTGGGTTTGAACCCTAGAATATGTGCCTATTATATTAGCAGTGATTTATGAAGCATATAAAAGAAGTGCCCGCTAAAGTGTTTTTAAATGCACTTGTTACCAAAGATGGGCCTCTGCTTCTTTTATAGACATATGCTAAATAAAATGTTGTTTCCTACAGACCTCCTTATTGTGTGCGAAAACAGGTAAGTCACTGAGCTGCTGTTACAAACGGGGTTAATGAGGAGAGAGCCAGAAGGAGCTCATCACTAAGGATGGGACTCCTGTCCCAATTAGGACAGAGCTGTGGGTACTTCAGGGAACATCCTTATCATTCTCAAGAAGTTGGTAAACTGGCTGTAAACTTTTGCTGTCCTGAGGTGACTCGACCCCTTAAAAGGAAAATGTGAGGAAGGGTCTCCTTACCCAAAGGACCACTGAGGAACTCAGGCCTGCGCAAAATGTCTTGCTGATGCAGCAAAATTTATTATGCGTGTGCAAACAGGATATTCAGTCATCCTAATGAATACCTAAGCCTAGGTGGAGTTCCATATTGGGTGGGTGGAATTCTGAGAATCTTTTGTGTATGGATAATGGGTGAATATCCCTGCTGAGGTGTGCTAGATTTGTGGGGTTTCCCCCTAGCACCTGACATCGAATTAAGGAGTGTCTCCTCTCTAAACTACTTCAGGTTTCCAGAACTTTTGTTTCAGGTAACATGCTGACACACTTGCACTTGTTGCACAGTCATACAAATCACAGTATTTGCTTCCCTTAGGTAACAGATTTTATGTAGTAGAATTATTGCATCTCTTTCTTAAGGTACTGTATTTATGCAATTTGTGCAGAATTAGGAGTTTTGCAGACACCAAGCCTTTTCTGTCTGAGCAAGTAACAGAAACAAACCTTTGCTATTCTCTCTTGTCCATTTAAGCTTGCCTCTTGGAGGCCTCAGGAGGTGAAGGAGGGTGTTTGACCAGGTGTCAGTGTGACCTAAATGCAAACTGTTCAGAATCCTTCCAGAGATTGCCGCAGACTGGCTCACTTCAGTACTGTGCACATCGGCTGTTCTAGGTACGGGCTTCCTGAATTCATCATGGTGACTGCTGCCTGGCATAACAGGATTGAGTGCTACTAGTTTTCCACTAAATAAACTTGGGTAAGATAATGAAGAATGCTGATAGTGAGATCAGGGCACAAGTAAGAGCTTTGAAAGATAAGAGACTTAAGTTGAGCTTGTTTAGAAACATACCAAGTGTTTACGTAGAGAAGTGGCAAGTGTTCTTAGTGTGCTTTTTTTGTAATACATCAACAAAAAGTATTATTTTGTTTTGGAGCTGAGGGTACTCAATTGAGGCAACAGAGTTGACTGTCAACTGGAAAAAAAAAAAAAAAGCACCTTTGCCAAGCCATGCACTTGGAAACCCTTGTGATTGGTGTCTTCTGTTCTTCAAGTGAGATTAGCTGCCACTTAAAGAAGTGAAATGTACCTAGGGACAACTGGTGTGATTTGAATTGATGACCTGCAGCAGTGTAAAATATTTACAATATGACCTGTTTCTCTCCGTTAATATGTCATCTTTGGTGTGTTTCTGGATGAAGAAGTAGTACTTCTTTTGACGTCAGGCCTTGTAGTTTACTCACACAGTAGACAGGAAAACATCTTAAGGAAATAACAGACCGAATTAACTTAATGCAGCACAGTAATCTGTGAAAGTAAATCTCCATAAACTAAGTTACCTGATTTAACCATAACTGCATTCTGTGATCTAAACTTGACTTTCCGAAAGAAAGCTTTCTTGGATCTTGCTCTTTAAGCTGAGTTTTACGATATTATACAATATTAGATACTACCTGTTATCAGTGTACTGTAGTCATCTTATGCTTTGATTATTTTTGTTGCCTTTTCAAGAAGGACTGGTATTTTATCTTCAAGTCTCCTCACACATAAATATTTAACTTATTTTGATATGAAAACATACAGTCTTTGACATACAGTGATTTAAACATTTAAAACTTGAAGCTTTCTACTTTGAAAAAAACCTATAAAACAGAGCTGGTAGGAGCCTCAAGTTGTATGTCTCACTGCACTGTTAAGGATTTAATGCCTCAGATGCCATTATGACCACTGTATTTTAACAATTTCTTTTTTAAAAAAATATTAATCTGTGAACCAACTTGGACACAGTCTAGTGAGTGTATTCATAGCTCTAGAAAACATCTTCAGAAGACAGCACTTAATGATGTTTAGCGAACAGAAGGTCCATGCCTTTAAACGTGTAAGAGGTGGCAGCAGCAAGGAGGGGATTCACTCAAATCCTGAAGGTGTCTGCTGGGCACGCAGATTAAGCTTCCCTGTGCTTTTCTTCCTGGTGGTAATTCCTTCCTGCTCATGTATTGCCCCATCTGGTGTGCTGGCACACTTTTTTGTGTGTCTGTGCAAGGATCTCGTCTGACTGAAAAATAACTACAGAAAAGCTCTATTTAACCTGGGTCGGTTCTTGTTCTGTGCACAAGGTCACTGAACGGATGTTAAACTGGTGTGATGTGTGGAAGGATAAAGGGACAACCTCTTGACAGAACAGTTACTAAAACCTGGAGTAGGAAGGTCTGTGTACATAAGCAGACATAGTCTCCTCTTCTACATCTAGCACACCTCTGCTTGTGCACGCTTTCCTTGCCCATATAAAAGTATCATTTCCCTGTCCCATCTCAATTGTTTGTTTTGTTAATGGTTTTGTAGGATTGGGGGTGGGAAGATGGTGGGTGTTTCTACTACTGAAGGTTCGACCTACTTAAAAATACATAGTGGTGATGGTGCTGGTTTCAGATTGCTAGAAGTATAATCCCTAAAAAAATATGTTCAGAGCAAATACAGTTTGCTAAAACAAATGGTTCCTACAGACTTCTTTTTCTCAGGGAAACAAGCAGCCATTTAATAAAAATGCGTCACTAGAGCTTTTTCATAATTTCTAATCCACTCCTTGTTTAACGTAAGTATTGGGATTGTCTGTAGGTAAATCTAGGGAGCAGAAAATAAAAGTTAGTCTTGTTGCTGAAAGACTATTTGAAATTTTAAGAAACCAGATGGCTTTTACAGTTCTTTAGGGATGCAGATACATGGATTCAGGACAGAGAGATTAGAGAGAGATGAGATAAGGAGTTACTGCTTGTTACCCTGGAGTTTTGATTTTGTTACGGTTTTTTGGTTTGGGAGGGATTTTTTGGACACCTGTTTTAGAAAAGCTGATAACCTGTGAAACACTTTAAGGGTAATGAAATAACAGCAATAATATACTGGTTATTCAAATTTATGTTAGGTGTTTGAAATGCTTTACTAACTCAAATGGAATGATTTTGTTTCAAAACTATATAGGTTTTACTTAATGTAACAAACTTACTGGCTCAATAAACTGAGGTATCATGGTAGTTTGAGTTCTCTGTAGAAGTAATTTAATCTATATTAAATGGATGTAAATATTTGCATATGATTTCAGTTCTACAGTTCTTTTCATTGAGTTCTTTTCTTTTTCAGAGAGATCAGTGGGCCAACAGCATACAGTGCAAACGCATCCTAATCTACCTATTTAGCATTATAATCTAATAATGCATATATGCTTAATTCAGAATTTTTCTTGTACCACTTAAGAGTGTGAAATAATGGATAATCTCTAGGTTTTCTTAAGTATAAGATAAAGATAGCTGAATTGATTACTTGCCTCTCCTCAACATGTTTTCTGAAATACGAAAGATTTTTTTCTGAGAGCTTCTGATATCATTGAGAAACCTGAACACAGTTCATTTCAGAAAACGTCTTTAAGTCTAATTTATTGGTGATAGAAGTTTGTTTGCTTCATTACCAGTCAGGGTTTTTTAGAAAACATTTATTGCTGATTTTAAAAATAGTCAGAATTCTGGGGTCAGTAAGTTGAGAGCTTAACATGCAGGGCTGTAGCTTTGCAAAGAGTGTTTTGTGTAGGTGAAGCAGAAAGATTGTGCTAGGTCAGTGTTTGTTTCACTTTGGAGACCTGTTTTGATGGAGAGAAAAAAGCAAAAAACTTTGTTCTCCCTCTGAGGTGCATGACTTTGTCTTTTTAGCTTTTTGACCTGACTTCATGTGGGATGAGATGAGAGCGGGTGCCAGTACAAACGAAGGCTTGGGGAATGTGTGGCTGGAGAGCAGTGAGGGGCCTGTGACCACCCCCTCTTTTGGTCACAGGTACTAGTCTGTGCATTAGTTGTAACTTCAGTTGTACCTGAGTGGTAAGGCTGTAACATAAATCCCTGCAGAGAATAAAACTCTGTTAGTTATTCCTTGTTCCACAGTTTTCTCCTAATCCTTCAGTATTTCTAGTTAATAAGATTTGTTCAGCTAATTTCTGATGAATGGTTTGTTGCTGTCCATAAATACATGCTTTAAGAATGGGTCCGGTCTTTTAACATCTCCTAATGAATCACCAAAAACTGTTAACCTTGTAACGCTCTTAATTGAATTAACTTCCAGTTCAAGTTGTAACGTCCCACTTGCAGGAGGTCGTGAAATGAGGTGATTGTTACAGGCAGGAACTGTATTCAGATGAGTGTAAGAGAAATGGCATTAAGCATGGGCTTGTTGCTTTTTGATGCTTCTTAGATGGCTGGGTGAGACTTAATGTACGATGCAGTGTGCTGAAGACCGTCGGAGTGATTAATTCATGGCCTTGGATATCAAAACAGTGGTATATTCAGATTTTTGGGTTTTGCTTATATATGGGCACAAAGTACTGCATTATCTTATGCTGCACACCATTTGTTTAAACTATGTTCTAGCTTAAAAAAATACTCTTTTTTGTGTGCATGTTAATGTGGTAGTAAGCGAATGCACCTGATCTGAACCATTCAGTGAGAGGAAACCTTGCACCTCAGTGGAGTAAGTAAGGCATATAATCTAGATCTGTAGCTCCACCGTGGTATAAGTGATATGAGAGGATTAAAGTATTTCTTTGGGCTCTAAGCTTTGAGCAGAGACAGTACTAGATGGTCAAAGTGCATTGAATGGCGTAGGGTGTGAAGTCAGACTTAGGTGCACTGGTAAGGGTAGAAGGAAAACTAGACAGACCTCCACAGGTCTAGTTTCTAGACATTAGACTGAAGGGATTTGAGTCCATTCAGTTTACTTAAGGGAAGTGTAAATAACATCTTGATTATGTGTTTTAAGTAATTGTACAGTATGGGTGTTCAGACATGAAAAAGATGTGGAATTAGAAAGCAATTCAGAGTGACCAAAAAGGCAGAACGTTGGGTGGCTGGAAATCTTCATTAAACAAATGAAACAAGATGTTTTGCAGTAGGGAATGTGATTAATAAATAGCTTTCTGGTAACTTGGTAAGTCTCTAAAAAGAGATTAAAAAAAAAAAAAGATTTTATTTCAGTCTCAGAGGAAGTGAATGGTTTTTGTGTTTTAAGTAGAATAGAGATGATGAGCTGAATTACCATGCTGGATTTTTTTCTTTTTCCCCTGGCCTTGGAGGAAGGTTTAAGAGGAGGATTTAAATGCAGCTAGTTGATGAGCGAGGGGGAGGAGTACTGACCTCACCTGCTTAAATGCTTTGCAGCTCTGTGTTAAGATGACCGTCTTGTGCTTCAGCTGGTTAGCTGCTTTATAGTTCCTGGTATATTTTAGGTTTTAATCAGTGTTTAGTCTTACCATAAATACTTGGTCATAGCAGAAATTGATTGAGGTTGATTGGCTGGATAGCTTGGGAACTCGGAGAATGTGTTTCTTTAAATCTCGTATTCACATGCTCAGTGTTGAACTTGTTATCAGGTTTGAACTCCTAAAGGAGATTTTTTTTCTTGCTGACACTTCTGCCAACAGAAGGATACTCTTTATCCTCCCTACTGTAGTTTAAAGCATGAAATGTATGGGATTATGCGGGCATCATGTATTTAAAAGAGTTCGCTTGTGTTGCAAGGGTAATGATGATCTATTTGGGGTTTTTACCTGTGAAGCGTGTATCACAAAATGTATAGGGGATCAAACTAAAAGTTCCTAGTATCCCTTCTGGTTTTAAACTTCCTGACATTATAATGCCACAGTATGTGCTTTCAGATACATTTGGTTTTAATAAGGCAGCCTCAATTTCCTGATTGGAGGTGAATTTTTGAGTGTTGTGCATAGGGTACTGAGTATACTGTAGAGCGTATTCCAAGTACCTAGAGGCTGACAGTCTGCAGCCATGTTTGTAGTTACATTTTGTTTACACGGAGACAGAAGAAAAAGTTATTAAAAAGAAAAAATACTTCATAGAAGTTGTCTTCTAATAACACTTTGACTTTGCAAATAGCAAAATGCTGTGACTGAAGTGCTGTGTTTCTCTTTCTAGATTTAAGAAGGCCAAAGCTTCACTAGAACTGTAACTAGAATGGATAGTTACTTTAAAGCTGCAGTCTGTGACTTGGACAAACTACTTGATGAATTTGAGCAGAATACAGGTTAGTTCCTGCACTACCTTTTTCTGGAACATAGTGATACTGTTCAAATGACTGTTGCTGTGGAATTCGAAAGCAACATATGCTGAGTAAAAGCTTGTATTGATGAACAGATGGGATTTAGAGGGAGTACTGTGGAAAGAGAGGAGTTCTATAAACTTTGCTTTTGATCTGTTTTTACTTAAAATAGATGAGTATGACTGCTACAGAACACCTCACAACCCGTATGACTCAAAACACCATTCACTTTCTTCAGTTCTGGATTGCTTACACAATGTCTACCCAACACCAAAACAGCAAGAGGATGCTAATGATTGTACTTCATCAGAAGAAATCTCTCTAGTTGGCCGCATTGAAACAAATGAGGCCCTTCTGAGTTACTCACCACAAAATGAGAAGAGCGTTGCTGGACCTGATCTCTTGTCCACTGTGGACAGTGGTTCCTTAAATGAAATTCAGGCTTCAAACTTAGGAAGGTGTAGTATACCTGTGTGTGACCTTGTTAATGACACAGGTAACTTAATCCACTCAGTGGCTACTCATGAAGATACTCAGAAGTTGCAGCCCGGTGACTTCAAGCACAGTGAAGGTTTGATTGGCTTTGGTATATCTTGCATACCTGTTCCTACCTGTGTGTCATCAGCAGGTTGCAGTGGTATTTCAGGTACAGAGCAGAGTGATGGGGACTCAGTGCTACAAGATTCAGGACATCTTAAAATGGAGGACATCGATTGTTTAGCTTTAAAATCAGACAGTTATCCTTCAGCAAAGATCTCAGATCCACGTGATGATCAACATGGGATAGAATCTGTAAAGTGCAGTGAAGTATTTGATCAGCCTGAACAAACAGCTTGCCTTGATACCACATGTGTCCCTGTAACAACACAGAATTCAAATGCATGCAGTCCCAAAGATGAGAAAGCATATGAAAAATTTCCTTGTGAACCACAAGATGAAGGTGCAGTAAGCAAAGAGATGTATGGAAGAAATGCCATAGAAAAGATAGAC
This sequence comes from Rhinoptilus africanus, assembly GCA_013400135.1. Taxonomy (NCBI): domain Eukaryota; kingdom Metazoa; phylum Chordata; class Aves; order Charadriiformes; family Glareolidae; genus Rhinoptilus; species Rhinoptilus africanus. Next base: position 49,995 of record VXBO01009794.1, on the reverse strand, counting down.
CCAAAAGATGAGAGTAATGTTGAATCCATGCCTTCAGATCTGCCAAAGAGGCCTCAGTTGCACAAAAGCCGTGCAAGTTTACCTGAAAATTGTGTTTTACCAGGCTCCTCATGTGAAACAGGAGCTAAAGTAGAATTGGAACAGCAAATCTCAGAAGAGAATGTAGGTAGTGAAGAACTTAAAAGCAATGAAATACTGAACAGTGTTTCAACTTCATGTATTTCAGCTGAGGATGTCCAGACCTCACTGTCATGTCTTCCACTTCCTGTATCTATGTGTGGTTCATTAGCTGTAATGGAAGAAAAAGTTAATCCTCTACCTCAAAATCAAATGGCGGAGGTTATTAGTGACGTGGTAACTGTTCATGCTGGAAAGTCTAAAACTGATCTCTCCAGTAGGGAATGCTGTGAAAAGGCTGACTTGCATGATCAGGAAGAATATATAGCTAAAATCAATGAAAGTATTGTGGAAAAAAGTACAGATGGAGAGAAATATGATACTGAGAATGTAATTGATGACAGTGATTCTCAGCAAATCAAAGTTTTTGGCTCTGCTTTTCTAGAATATGAAGCTGAGCCATATGGTGTTGATATAGACTCTTATTACAATGAAAGTATAAGCCCAGTTATGGATGACTTTACCGTTGAGGAGAATGTTTTTAAAAGTGATAGTCTAATAAGCGATGCTGAGCTTGATGATTTCTTGTATGGACAAAGTCTTCAGTCCAGCGCATTGAAGTCTTCAGACAGTGGTAGTAACTTAATGGAAGCTGATGCAGATGAAGGGAATTTAGCAAATGTGAACAACCTCAACTTCAGGGAGGTCACTGAAGAACGTATACAAGCAAAACTAGAGGAGATAACTAGCATTAATAGTAATGTTCAAGTATCTCTTACTGCCAATGAATTGGAGTCTGCCACAGAAGAGAGCACGCCTCATATTCAGGGTATCACTGAGAGTGGTAGTGAAGTACTAGTTTCTCATGTTTGTACTGAAGGTGCAAGACCAAAGCAGTTGCTTGGCCTTTCCCAAGGAGTTGTTCGTCAGAGACAGCTGAACAGAACAGATGTACTTGAGAAAGAAAACCAGGAAGCCAGTTCTGTTGCCTCAGAAGTTCCCCTTTCAGGCACCAGCGTAAATATTGGTAAAAATTCTGAACCCGCACACTCTGGGGAAAGCAGCTCTGAAGTTGGAGGAAATCAAACATCTGAAAATGTAGAATCGCTTAAAATACCTGCAGCTCTCTCACGGAAACAACCGTTGTGGGTTCCTGATTCAGAAGCACCCAACTGCATGAACTGCCAAGTCAAGTTCACGTTTACAAAAAGACGACACCACTGTCGTGCATGCGGAAAGGTAAGTTATTGGAGAGGGGTCCTGAGTTATGGAAAGCAAATTAATTCTGATTTAGGGATAACCAAAATACAGAAGGGAGGGAATACTGACAGAATTTTCTAGCTCGAAGTATTTTATTCTTAAAAATATTTTGGTTTTCCTTCATAGAAACTTAAAGGCTGTTGGAAAAGACTGATATTAATTAATAATCATATGACTTTTCTGTGAAAATAATTAAAGGGAAGTATGGAGAATGTTCCTTTTTTATCTTTCGTTACTGCCTACGCTAATGTGTTTTGCATAGAACAAGGAAGATGATGCAGTGGACTACTTCATGATAGTCATAGTGAATCAGCTTTTTACTCAGTTTTTAAGTTAAGCTTAAGTATTTAAGTTTAAAAAAATTGAAGTGATGATGAGAATTCAGGTAAGTGATTATACCAGCTGTAAAACACTCTCAGTGAATCTGGAAGGATTGCATTCTTTCAGGAGCTGTAACAGCAGTACCAATGCAAAGGATTTATATCCTAAATCTGTCCTCCTGTGTGTTTAGATGTATAATTTTCCAGGGGAGTCATCTGAGGGGAAAAGTATGCTGCTCTGGGGGGCACTCACCAACTGAGCAAGTAATCTGTAGAACTTTTTTTCAGCCAGTGGTTTTCTGCAGTGAGTAAATAATGTCAAACCTTATTCTTAATCCAGTATTCCCTTCTGAGCTACTGTGGCTTACACTTCTTCTAGTGCATAAATGGAAATACTAACAATACTAATCAAGATATTCTTCAGTGTTCCTCTGTTAGCTTTATGGATGAGGAGATAGAGCAAAGACTAATGTTAGTAGTTACTAACTCTGTATCCCCAGTGTTGAGGGCACCTGGGGAGGCTTTGTGACTTTGTCCCAAGATGCCCTTTCCAGCACCGTGTACTCAAAGCATAGTGCTCACTTACTTCAACTGCAGTAAGTGTGAAGTAAAATGTATGTCTGAATTTGGGTGCAAAGGAAATGAAGAACTCATTTATGACAACCTAGAAGTCAGTGAACTTAGTCACTTGGCAGAAGATCTTGTTGAAGTTTTGTAACAGTTTAAGAGAGCTCTTCAGAGTGGCTTTCATTTTAGTCATAAGATTGCCTGCCTCCAAGTTCCTGTTTATGTTCACTGTGCAGTTTCTTGCACCCTGTCTGTAGATGGGGATAAAAGCACCCTTCGCTGCACAGTCCTGTTTACAGCCATCAGCTCGTGTTGCTAATCCTGTGTGTTAACAGAGGGGGTTTGGCCAGAAGTGCAGTCTAATTAGAGAATGTCAAGGTTTAACCCCAGTTGGCAGACAGGACTGTGTAGCTGCTCTCTCATTTCCCCTGGTTGGGACTGAGGAGAGAACCTGAAAAGTAAAAGTGAGGAAATTTGTGGGTTGAGATAAAGACAGTTTAACAGGTAGAGTAAAAGCCCTGCACACAAGCAAAGCAAAACAAGGAATTCATTCACTGCTTCCTATTGGCAGGCAGGTGCTCAGCCATCTCCAGGAAGGCAGGGCTCCATCATGTTACTTGGGAAGAAAAATGCCATCACTCCGAACGCCCCACCCTTCCTTCTTCTTCCCCCCGGACACTAGGGACACTAGTCGCCCTGGACACTAGGACATAAGGAGAAACTGGTAGGAATTCACAGTTGCCCTCTGTGGACTATTCTGGAAGACAGTTGTATAGCTTTCATCTGGTCCTACAGCTTTTTTTTTTATCAGTGAAAATGGCAACATTTGTGAATTCTGGTTTCTATGCAGGAGGGAAGCATGAGGTTCGTGGTCCCCCCCTTCTCTCCCATCTGCAGCACTTGTGAGGCCAAACAGCTTCTCAGTTTCTTTATTTAGATGTTTGTCTCTTGTTGTGGTGCCCTTCCTCTTCCTAGCGCAGCCAGAATCAATTTCTTTGCTCATCTTCGTCTCCTTTCCCCTGCTACATTACCTGTCTCTTCATTTGTCTTCACCTCTTGTCTCCGGTGCATTAGGATTAACCTGCCTCCTCTGCTGTGATCCCCAGTGGCACCAGCTGTTAAGAGGAGAACACCAGTTGCAAACGATTGTACTGCTTAGCATTTGAAGCCCTAAGGTGGATTGTAACTGATTAGCAATTAATCTTCACCAGTTACATTCCTGACATCTTTACTGAGCATGTGCATGTTCAGTTGAGGTTAATTACCTGTGACACTAATGCAGAAGCAATTGGAATAGTTTCTTTTTTGAGCTCATATTGCACCAATCAGGTATTACTGTTTTTACAGTGACTTTTTAAAAAGAGTTCCCTTGTAATAAATTAATCTTTTTCTCTGTCACGAATGTTTGGGTTTGTTTGGTGCTGGTCTCTTCTCACAGGTAATTAGTGACAGAACAAAAGGGAATGACTTCAAGCTGCAACAGGGTAGGTTTAGACTGGACATTAGGAAAAAATTCTTCCCAGAAAGAGTGGTCAGACACTGGAATAGGCTGCCCAGGGAGATGGTGGAGGTACCATCCCTGAAGAGTCGTTTAGATGGGGGATATGGCGTAGGGGAGAACTTTGTAGAGTGGGGTTGATGGTTGGACTTGATGATCCCAAGGGTCTTTTCCAACCTGAATGATTATGTGATTCTATTCTGTGTTGTTTGGTTTTTTTTCCTTAATCCTTTTTGTTTTCCTGGAAATAATCAGGAGTAGCAGAAGAGTTTTAGTGTTCCTTCTGCTTACTTTACTCTGGTTAGCGGTAGAAGACTTCTGTCAGGCCGATGTTTCAAAAGATACCTTTTGTAAATGCTAATCCTGACAGCATACAGTTAAAAATGGTGTGACTCTGAAATCTTGCAGACCACCATTGAAAGAACTTAAGGGAAAACTGAGAAAAGCACCACATATTTATGGGAACTCTTGCAGAATAAAGCTTTACTAGACATAATTCTTTGAATGGGATTGTGCAGGTGTAGTCCAGGCTAAAGAGATGCACTTTTTTCTGCATCTCTGCTTAAAAATAAACAGGAGATATATCCTGTTGGAGTAGAAAAGCATATTGTGTTCTTTCAAAGCAGTCTTCAGCTGACTTTTATTTTTCTGAAGGGAGTTAGTAACATGAAGGCAGATTTGCTTGTTCTTTCTGACAGAGTTGGGGTGCCTACTTAGCCAGCATAGGAAGAACCCCTGATCAAAATTAGACTGTGGAGACTTTGTAGTTACGCCCAAATAGTGGAGCTTTCAAGATTTCATAACGATAGCATTGTAGGATAGTTTGGGTTGGAAAGGACCTTTACCAATCATTTAGTCCAACCTTCCTGCTGAGGGCAGGGACATTTCTCACTAGGTCAGGTTGCTCAGAGCCCCATCTAACCTGACAGTGCCAGTGATGGAGCATCCACAACTTCTCTGAGCAACATGTTTCAGTGTCCCACCACCCACATCGTAAAAAAAAATCATTTCTTATGTCCAGTCTAAATCTGCATGCTTTCAGTTGAAAACCATTTCCCCTTATTCTGTTAGTGCAGGCCCTGGTAAAAAGTCTCTCCTCATCTTTCTTAAAAGCCACTTTCAAGTACTGAAAAACCACAGTAAAGTCTCCCCAGAGCATTGTCTTCTCCAGGCGGAACAACCCCAGCTCTCTCAGCCTGTCCTCACAGGAAAGGTGTTCAATTCCTCTGACTATTTTTGTGGTCTTCCTCTGGATTCCAGCAGGTTCACGTCCTTCGGGTGCTGCGAGCTCTGGAGCTGGATGCAGTAAAAGCCTTTTTAGTCTAGTATTTTCTTTCCTTCCTAAATGGAAATGCATTGTAAGGTACATATGCTAAAGCTGCTTTTCTCCTTCCCTACTTCCAAAAATGTATATGCATGCTTTATATAATGCCATATCTTTTAGTAAATGGAGTAAATAATAATAGGGGCTTAATTCAGGAAATACTGGGATGATGTATATAATATTTAATTCAATCTTTTTCTCGTTCAGGTTTTTTGTGGTGGTTGTTGCAAGCGAAAGTGCAAACTACAATACATGGAGAAGGAAGCAAGAGTCTGTACTGGCTGTTATGATGATATTAATAAAGGTAAAACATTATTTTTTGAGTAATGGCATTAATCATTAAAGAAGAATAGGTACAGCTAGCATCTCTTTCATCTTTGTTCTTTTTAGGGAGCTTCACTACTTTAATTAGTGTATGTTTTCCTATTACTGAGATGGAGGGAATAAGAGAGTAATTGTACCTCTTTGTTGGATTCCAGTTGTTATTTTAAACTTCGCATAGTAAGCTGGTTACTTTTTATTTTAAAAAAAAAGTTTGGTTTCAACTCTGTAGGACCAAGTGTAAAGTTATACTATTGGGTCATCTGTGGCAGGATTCTAGCAAAAGTGATCCTCCCTCCGCAGTAGCCTTCTGCATGTTTGGAGACCGTACTCTGACTTGTTCTCAAATATTACTTGCCCATTTCATGTAGCTTTCTGTCCTGATATCTTTGCAAGTCTCTTAATGGTATTACAGTAATTGAATCATAAGATAGCTTTTGTTAAGAAAAGCATAAGCATGGATGCTTATGGAAACATCAGGAGAAAATTGAGGTCCTAATTATTACTATTTAAAAAACAAGTTGAGAACATATCAGATTTTTAATATGCCACTGGAATGGAATTTGACTTGATAAATGTGATACATGTATTTGCACCAAGGTACAGGGATGACATGGTTGAATTTAGTCACTGCAGCAATAGCAAGATGTTCAAGGAGGTCTGTTTCTACATTAGAAATACGGCAAATGTAGAACTAGAAAATCTAGAAGACTAAATTTTCTTCTCTACAATAGCTTGAATGTTTGTTTTTTGTAACTCTCTCACCAATTGTGCACTGATCTTGCAAAAAACCCCACCCATAATACTACATGGTAAACGAAATTTTTGTGAGATTTTAAAAGCTACCCACGCTTTTTTAGCACAGGCATTTGAACGGATGATGAGTCCAACTGGTCCTGTCCCCAATTCCAGTATCTCCTCTGAGAATTCTTCTGCTGTTCCACCTTTGGAGGAAGCCCAGATATCTGGTAGTGCTAGCTCTCCTTCACCTTCTGCATTGTTACCTATCTCAGTACTTAAACAACCTGGTATTGAAGGTATGCTAAATATAGTATAATATATCTTAATGCTTTCAGGATCTCTTTGGAAAGTGTTGTTTTATCACGTCATGGGTACATACTTGGTATACTGGTAATTTCTGTCGGAAATGGAAACTCTGTGAACCGGGACACTGAAAAGTTAGGTTTAGTTCCCAGTTTTGATACCATGTCTGAGCTTGGCCAACTCTGTCTTAAGTCTGTGTTTATGAAATGTGTATGTTTGGGTTTTGTTTCATTGTTCCCTCTGTTTATATTGTTTCATATGAGATTTTTTTGTATGCATTTGTCTGACTGGAGGCTGTCTAGTGTCAAACTGTCTACTTGTGCTTTATAAACAGATTATGTATTTGGGGGGTGAAGGAGCTTAATTTTTATCCCTTTCAGCTATTAGACCAGTACAATAATACGAAGTCAGTGTTGTTTTCTTAACTTGCCCTAGGTCTGTGCCCCAAAGAACAGAGGAGAGTTTGGTTTGCAGATGGTATTTTGCCAAATGGTGAAGTGGCAGATACAACAAAACTTTCATCTGGAGCAAAGAGGTCATCACAGGACTTAAGTCCAGTAAACCCTGACTTTCCAGAGATGCATATGGTATGAATTAAGAAGTATATGTAGGTGCATGAGTTACCTTTTGAAGTACCTTTGTTTGCTATTGATAGTGCCCCTTTCATGCCAAAATACAACTTTTGCTTCACAGCTTTTGGAATCTAAGCCAATATTTGGGTTTTGGGTTTTTTTTTTGGGGGGTGTGGCTGTGAAGTCCTTTGGTTGAAATATTCTGTAGACCTACTTCAAAGGAAACCATATTTGTTTTGGGCTGTATGTGATCTTCAGAAATAGCAGGTATAGCAGAAAATTTTCCAAAATAAGGTGGTTTTTATTATACACAGCCTTTGATTAACTACTTTTGTGATGGTAACCTCAGCTGTCGTTCTGAAACCTATTGTTAACAACATGCTTATAGTAGAAGTTTGTGGTTTTTTTCCACTGGCTTGCTATAGTTGGCGTGTTGGATTGGACTGATCAGAAGTTGTTTAATGCCCTAGAATACTACATCATAGGGTGCAGCAAAATCTACTTACTGCTTCTGTTGTGAGCTAATGCTGAATTGAGAGGAGGTTTGGTGCGGTTTTTTGTAGCGGATCATACTTGTGCTGTTGAACTAGCAGCACTTGACAATAAGAGTACAAAGAAGTGGTGTAAGTTTGCGGTGGAAAGATTTGGAGAGATTCGTCATCTGGAGGTATAAAATAAAACATAGCTCTGAAGCGCTTTGTCAAGTGAGAAGATGAGTTCTATGATTCTAACAGCATTCAGGAGTGTTTGAAACAAATTAGTAAAGCTAACAACCAGATCATTATTATTTGTATATCGAGGCTCTGAACAGTTACCAAGTGTATAGCATGCAAATCAATGTTAATTCACGAAGAATGGATAGTAGTAAATATGACTTCATTTGAACAAGGAGAAACTCCAGTAAGTTGCAGGTGAACTAGGCTTCCCTAGAAACTTTGGACCTGAGGATGCCTTCAGAGTAACAGCAAGAAAGCACTGAGAGTGTTTTATAGGGCTGACTGTGCTTCTCGTCTCTATTAGTCTGTAAAGAAGTCAGCAATGGTAGGGGTAATGCTGGTATTGTTGATGAACCTGTATTTCTAGAAAAGCTCATCAAGAGCTCTTGAAAAGAAATTAGGCGTCAATAAGATAAATGAAAAATATCTCCTTCCAGTTCATAAACATGTAAATTAAGTGATAAAGGGATAAAGGTTTGAGACCTGCAGTTGTCTGTCCTGGACTCTGTGCTATTCAGCGAACTCACGGATGATAAAAACGGTAAAATTATTCAGACAGTTAAGGCAGGAAGATTTCCGGTACTGATGAACTGGATGCGAAAACGACAGACATAGTTATGTCCTTAAATGCAGAATAAGGAGAGCATGACTTCAGCTGAGCTAAAAGATTATGTTTATTACTGTATCACTTATCAGGAAAGGAGAACTTATGATCAGTGATCAACCTGAAGAAAATACTTAAGCAGTTGTTAAAAAGGGAGGTAAATGGGTGGTATGCAGTCATAGAATGGTTAGTGTTGTAAGGGACCTTTAAAGGTCATCTACTCCAAGCCCCCTGCAGTGAACAGGGACATCCTCCACTAGATGAGATTGCTTGGAGCCCCGTCTAGCATGACCTTGAATGTTTCCAAGGATGGGGCAAACAGGGAGGGTAATGGAAAGAAAGTCAAGTGGAAAATCATTATGACACTAAATTCATCAGTGCTGCTCCCAGAGCCTGAATATACCTAACAGCTCTTGCTCAACCCATTTTAGTGATGAAAGGGTACAGCCTCTCTTCCGTTTTGAGGAAAGAGTAGAATATTTTCCCTCACAAAAGATGAGCAATGTCTGAAATTATGAGCAGCATGGGCAAAGTGAGTGGGAAACGATCAGTTTATGGTAGTTCTCTGTAGCTTCAGAAGCTAAACCAAAGCCATTATATTGCTGCTCTGAAGCAAAGTATGTATTGCACTAGGAAACACATAATCCTGAACATGCTGCCACAGGATCCTATAAAAGTCAAAAGTATAAAGTGATGTGAAACACCAGCAAGCAAATTCATGGGGAAGAAGTCTATTAGAGGCCAATTTAGTCATGTTTTTGTCTGTGTTTGTGGGGTGTTATTTTGGGGGGTGGTGCATGTTTGGTTTTTGTTTTTGTTTTTTTCCCTGTTAAGAGGATTTTCCTGTTAAGAGATTTTCTGGAAGCTGATGGCAAACCAGCAGAACTATCACAGGACAAGCATACAGTTCTAGGGTTTTTTTCTCATTGCAGTGCAAAGTCTTCCCTGTTGAGATAGGATGCAAGTGTAGCATACTTGAACAATGACAGCGCACCTCTCAATTTGATTTTTTGCACTTTTTTTGGTGGCAGCTCATATCCTAATATGGCTGTGCTTATAGCTTGTCATATCAGTTTTGCTGGTGGACTAGCCTAGGTTTGACTCCAAACTGGAAATTAATCAGACTGTGAAATAGTAGACTCAGGTATTTATATGTAGTGTAGAAATAGAAATACCCTTGCAGCACTGAACTGCTGATCCCAGTGATGGCAATTTACAGTGATGGCAATGTTCAGTAGCTGTGAGTTGTGGAAACATTAATACTAAACACATTTCTGGAGGGATACTTGTTTATTGTTCATTGTGTTACATTGGACTGTTGTATGCTAAAATTACTAAGCTGCAGTGCTCTGATGAGAATTTTGTGTTACTGAATAAATAAATTAATGGTGCATCTTCAATTAAAATGGGGACTAGTTTAACTTTAAAGATGGAAATAAAAACAAGATGATCCAGGAGAGATTTGATGGCCGCCTCCTTGTTTAAAGGAAATGCATTATCAATATTTGTGATAGAGTTCTTTCTCTTTTTGCTTCTATAATACTAGTAATGAAATTTTAAGTTGTTGTGAGACAAGAGTGTAGATTTTTTTGTTGTTGTTGTTCTTCATAGGCTGCAAACCCAGAGGAAAATGAGACATTAACTGATGTAAATCCAAGACCTAAAGAAGAAAGTGATAGTATTACAAGACTGGAGGAATCATGTCCTTCTGCTTGTTCAGCTGATGCACAGCAGGCTGTTCCAGGCCAGAGTGAGGTGGTACACGGTTATAAATCTGTAACTCCAGAAAATAAAGAGCATTCTCCTACTACAGAAGCTGAGAAGACTGGTTCCAGTTCTGTTGATCGGACTGCAAAAGATATGCCTGTCAGTCCTTCAAGTTACAGAGCACTGTGTGGTGTTGAAAACTGTGTTCGTAAAGAGATCAGCCTTGTTCCTCATGGTGATAAACTGCCACCGCTTTTGCTTGCAGTGGGTGAAAAAGGAAAAGGTAAAATTTGAGAATTTTGTTAATATTTAATGACCTCATTCAAGATTCTGAATATGAACTTACGTGTATTTGTATAATTTGTATTTTAATACAGTGCTAATCTCTCATTTATTTGCTGCACAATGGATTGGATTGATGGATAACTGAACATGCATTATTAACAGTATCAATATGTCACGAAAAGACTATTTCATGACTTAAATTTGTTACAGTAGTGACTGTGCTTACTGCTGGTAACTGAAAGTACCAGTACATGGATGAGGAGACAGCATACACAGTTTTTGAGTAATTACGAAATGAGTTGTAGTCGTAGTTTGCACTTTTTTTAAAAGTTACTGCTTTATTTTCATATGTTCCTTGAATCTTGGAGTGAGTGAGCCGTTCATTGGTTGATCTGTAGTAATTGTGAGGATAACTACCAGCCTCTTAATATAGGAGGATGTGACAGTCTTTCTTATGCTGTGATCTGTAATTCTTGTTTTAGGTAATTGGCTGACATGTTTAACTAAATTGGGTGTTAATTTATTTAGATCCTCTAGTGGAAGAACATCCATCTCACCACCAGGTCGCTCTGCTTCTTGTGGAAGAAGGTCCATTAATTTTTATCCTAAATGCAAACTTGCTTGTGAATGTCAAGCTAATAACTTGTAAGTAGCGCACGTTATCTTTTCCA
>VXBO01009794.1:669-38970 GCA_013400135.1 Rhinoptilus africanus | reverse complement strand
ACTAAATCCAGCTTTCTTTTTCTGACTGTAAAACAACATTACTTTGCTATCCACCTTTTTAATTACAGATTCTTCAGAAAAGTGCTGGTGTTTCTCAACAAATGGACTACATGGTTTGGGTCAGGCAGAAATTGTCATTCTGTTGCAGTGTTTGCCAGATGAAGCGATTTTTCCTAATGAAATATTCAAATTATTTATTGACATCTATAAGGATGCAATGAAAGGTATGTGATTTTAATGTCTGAATTTTACTTTAGAATATCTTCTTGCTGATCTTTTAGGGGTTTCGGTATTCTTTGCAAAAACCTAGTTTCATATACAAGTTAATTGAGTTAATAAATACTGAACACTTAGTCTATGGGTTTAGATGTCTGTCAGACTTTCAGAAAGATTGAGATAACACCGTATGGCTTACAACTGGTTAGAGCAGTTTTGTTGACACCAATGTAGTACTCCTTCAGATGTTCAAAGACTCTCTATTTCTCTTTCTACAGGAAGGTTAATAAGAAACATGGAAAACATTACTTTCACTGAAAACTTTCTCGGTAACAAAGAGCATGGAGGATTCCTGTTTGTTTCACCAATTCTTCAGAAATTTGATGATCAAATTCTACCAGATAGCCCTTTTCTTTATGGCATTCTTATCCATAAGATGGAAATACCCTGGGCAAAAGTTTTTCCAATCCGTTTAATGTTGAGATTGGGGGCAGAATATGGGGGTAAGTTTTAACACTTCAGATAGCTGTATAAATGTTAAATTCCCTTTGGAAAATAAAAGGGTTTTGGACAAGGAAAATATTTTAAATCATCTTTGCAGTATTTTGTATTGCACCTCTGTAACGCTGATGTTTCATACATAGGAAGTCAGCCCTTGAGATGCTTGGCAATTTACAACGTGTTATTGGAGTCCCGTGATTTTTTTTTTTCTTAGATTATGGGAAAGATAAGAAAGCAAAACGGACAGTAGTAAATGCAAAATGTCTGACTTTTGTTGTCATAGGAGAAAAGTTTGAAGGGAAGTTCAGAAGCCCCATTTACAACTCTGACAAGTTGGTTTTTTGAATTAAATTCCTGAAATTGAGTATATTGGCAAAACATTACTGCTTCATAAAATGGATAAAGATATTAATTACTTATAAAGATAACTCACTAATTAATACATTTGAAGTCTCTAAGCCTGTAAAAATGCAGGAGACATCCTTTCCAAGTGAGTTGGATGGGGAGCATGTAAATGTGCACCACCGCAGGCTGTGCAAGTGACACAACATCCTTGTGGGAATTACCTTCCACAGCCTGTTGTGGGCTGATGTGAACGTTTTGCGCTCTGCCAACAAGGTATACGCTGACTCTGCTCCAGCCTCACCAAAGGAAAGTGTTTATGCAGATTCCTGTTGCATTGAGAAGCAGATAAAGCTAGCTTGAGTAAGACCTGAAGTAGGTACTGTCCTAAATGCCTTCTAGAGTTGCTTGTGTACTTGCCTGAGTAACACAGGCATTTGCTTTAGTGGTATAGGTGCTCTTCTGTTTCCTCTTGCGCTGCTGCTTATGATTTAGAGAGCAGGAGTTCAGATAAGGTGCAACATGCGGCATTTACTTAAGTGGAATGTAATTTAAAAAGGGGTCATACACAGCTTTCCTCACCTGAATGCATTTTTGCCAAATAAGCCTACCATTCTAGAAGGTTCCAGTCCATAAATATGTATCACTCGCTTGTTTATGGATTTCCTGAGTCAACAGCAGATTTCTACTGCCAGGCTTCTGACTGCATGTTGACATGGGTGGTAGCTTGTTTGTCATTCTTTCTCCTAACAAACTACTTGTCTTTGTTTGTTTGTTTGTTTTTTAACCAATTCTGCACCTTTGACATAACAATCCTGACTTTACTGTGGTACCTGTTTTGTTTTCGAACGGCTTCATGCTGTAGTCTCCTGCCTCTCATTGCCTTCCCTAGTTTCCATCTGCCTGTGTTTACCATTGCAGTCATGGCAAAGCATGTTACTTGTGTGAATGTCCTCACTCACTGTATTCTTGCTTACCAGTACTAAGTGGTACTTCATGTTGCATTGCAGCGTTAATGTAGAAGCAGATGTTAGTTAACCTGTATGGTATTCTTATTCAAGCCACTACTAAGCCTTCCGACCCCTCCCGCAGCTGGTCACCCAAAGACTCAATCCAGGGTCTTTCTGCCCAGATCACCCATTGCAGGAAGCACAGCTGTCAGAGCATGTGCAAGCAGCAACAAGCCTCTGACACAAAACTACTGCCACAGGACAGTGACTCCATGCAGCGACGTTGCAGTAGGATCTAACCACGCGTGGGGAAACCATGCAGTGGGGTGAATGACAGTCCATAATAGAGAATCAGAGAGAGGCTCGAGTTCCTTTGGCTGGTCAGATACTGAGATAAGCATAGGTTATAGTTGAAAATGAATACTTTATTCAGCAAATCTTACAGTTGTTGTTAGGTGAACGTGACCTTTTGGTTTTTTTCTTTCCCCATCCTAGCATATCCAACTCCTGTAGTGAGTGTCAGGCACCGGAAGCCACTGTTTGGAGAGATAGGACACACCGTTATGAATCTGCTTGTTGTGAGTAAATGTTTCATTCTCTTCCTCTCCTGTCGTGATTCAGTTTGTGTAAAATATCCCCAAAACTCTGGTTCTTGAAAGCAGAGTTATTTTTGGCAAAGGGCTGATATTTTTGTTCATTTGTTCTTCATACCTAACTTGAAACTTTCTTACCAAAGAATATTTATGAGTTAGGAAAGCTGCATCTTTCGCATTATATCATTATGCCTTAGTTCTGGTATTAAGAAATGGCTTTAAATGAATGAGAAAAATATTGACATTTACACTTAAGCTGGTAGTAAAAATTGTTCAGTTGCATTTTTCCCTTCCAAGCTTTGGTGTGGTGCAAGAATTCTAGTCTTTAAATCTAAAATATTTTGAATCTGGAAGTTGACAGGCAGATGCTGTGGTCTAACTGTAACAGTAATTACGTTGTCACACAAACATAACCTTAACACAATTAACTACCCTGCCTTATGTGAAGAACTTTGATTTTTGGCAAAATCGTCAGAGTAAATCAAGGCTGGAATTTATGCCATTCACTGAGGAAGTACTTTCTGTTACTCAATTTGATTTAAATTTCAGTAAGCCTGTGTTCTGACCAGTAACCTTCTTCTAATACTTAGAACTTACCGTTAATGCTGTGATGAAAAGTGCTCTAAGGCTGTGGAGAGAATCGCGTGTATTATTTAGGTGACCGCTAAATCCTCTCTTAGGAGTGTAGGGACTGTTACAGCTGAGATGAAACTGCAGTCTTTCTTTTTTGCTGCTGTTGGTGTTCATGCCGTTACATAAGGTACCAATCAGAAGAGTTGCACCTTCTGAAAAATAGTGTGTTTTTTGTAAACAGAGGAGTCTTACATTTTAATTCCATGAGCCAGCTCCCTGCCTGACTGGTGAAGTGCCAGTACCACTGTGGAATTGCATCTTCGGACTTTGAGGAAGGTGGCTTCTACGGAGTTTATATGAACCAGGGTTACAGTTACTCTCATTCTCCTTCATAGCTGTGTTTGCAGCGTGGCTTCAAGCAGGCAATGGGACTATGCACTTCTTAGCAGGACTGCCTCATTTGATGCGGCAGGAGGCTGCATTTGTAAGATGACTGCAAAATGTTCTTTTTAGTGTTACATTTCTACCTACACATGGTGCAAATCCTCAATTAAAAGTCAAGTACCGCACAAGTGACTGAAGTTGTGGTAAATGATGAAGGCAAAGGCCATCTGTGAGGTGTATCCTTCATACTGCTAAAACAATGCCAGCTCCGTTGAAGCTTTTGATGCAGAGATCTATTCATAAATACCCTTCTTGCTACAGCTGTGATTACCTGGCTCAGCTGGTGACAAGAGCCTGCTCTGACCTTTCTTCAGCTGTGTCAGTAACGGTGAATGAGACCATTTTACACATAATGTTGTTCTTGTGGAATAAAACAGAAATAGGAAAATTTTGCAGAAGCGTCTGAGATGATAGATGGTAACTTCTGTCAGAGAAAGGTGTAAGAAACAGTGCAGCATTCAAGCTATAGCTGAAGAAGTTAGAGCTGTAGGAGACAGGGTATTAGCCTGGAAAAAATCTATGTGCTGGCTTCCATGCTTTGCCTTTCTGTCAGAGATGGAAGATGTTGACGTATTTTGAGGTGGAAGGTGTTACCTAAACACTGTAAGATCCTAAAATGCATAAAGTAGCCATAGTCTAAATAGCCCACTAGTAAATAGAGTTACCTTGTCAGTGCTATATATTTGTTTATATATTCACTAAGGTACCCTTCACCTACATCATAGCAGGAAAAAAGCTTTCACTAAGTCTTTAGCCACCCTAAATGTCATTATTCTTTAGAAGTCATAGAGATGCATGTAAAGTACTTATCTGAGTAATATTTGTTACAAAGGGTAAGAAAGTGATGCTTAATTGTCTGCTAACATAAAACCATCATCTGTTACAGGACCTTAGAAATTATCAGTATACTTTGCATACTATAGACAACCTGTTTGTTCATGTGGAAATGGGTAGAAGCTGTATTAAAATACCCCTAAGGAAGTATAATGATGTGAGTAAAACCATCTTGATTAGCTTTCTAATCTAAACTGCTTTTGTCTTTAATATAATATCAGTCACATCTTTCACACGAGGTTTTTTTTTTTTTGGAAAAAAAAAGGGTCTGGGAGGGAGGGGGCTGGTTCTCAGAGGCTGTAATTTTTTTATTCTGTAACCAGTTTCCAGGCAGTTCTGCAAGTGAATTCTCCACTTGATATCAGCTCTCTAAGCTCACTTTGCTGTTTGCTTTGCTGTAGGCTCTTTGAACTTCAAACTGATGTAAGCATGTGATGGGGGGAGGGCATGGAATTATCTGAACACACATTTCCTTCTTCCTGGCTATGTTGGAAGGTGGATAATGATGAGTGAAAAGCTGAGCTTTATGATACCTATTAAATGGTGAAAAATCAGCAGTTTCTTCAAAAATTTTTAGTATGTATTTTCCAGGATTATCTTACACATTTCCTGATGATGGTGGTTTGCTTAAAACTTGGGGAAAATTAAAAAGTCTTCCTTGCCAGTGTAGTTTTTACTGCAATTTGTTTACCTCAGCTTTAACAAAAAAATCCCCTGAATAGTAAAGTGCATGAGGCGTAATGCATATTTTAGCCTTAGGACCAACAAAATCCCTACAACTGATATTCTGCGTTGTCCAGTGGTAGGTACTCAGACTTAACCTATCCTTCTCAAATTAAGTAGTATTTTTCACCATGCTTAGTGTTCGTCCAGCTTGTCACGGTAAACTGCATTGTTCAAACCCTCTGTAATTAACTTTGTGAATAATTCTTGGGATTTGTTTTGAGAGCTGTATTTTTCTAATGTCATTTCTTTAATATTGCAAAGTGAGATTTGTCGGTTTAATGGCAAATTTTGTATTGGCAGGTAATGAAGGTGATAAATTCTTCTAATGAACATGTAATTAGTATTGGAGCAAGTTTTAATACCGAAGCAGATTCTCACTTTGTGTGTGTGCAGAATAAGCATGGCCTCTATGACACACAAGCAATCAGTGCTACTGGACATCCCAGGAAAGGTAAGCTTTTCTAATTTGGCTTAGGGAGAAAAATCACAATTTCTGGAGAAATGATTTCACTTTTAGGCTGTAAGGAAAATCTGTATTCATGGTAAGTTGTTGAGACAAAAGTTCATCATTCAAGCAGCAAAGCAATTTAAAATGCATAATAAGATGTTGCTGGTTTATGTTAACACTTAGCTACCTTTTACAAATGTCGCATTAAGGGGAGATTAATACTTTCTTCCTCCTTGTTTCCAGAATGTTGTTAATATAACTTATATTTTCAGATAAATTCTTTACATATTTCAAAATCTAAATTTAATACTAGCGTGAATTGGGCAATATATTTACATACGTAAACAAATAGTCTCAATAACTGAGTGTATGGAAATACAGTAACAGTGAGCACCCCTATACAACACCCAGCAAACTGATACAACCAGTGCGGAGGTACCTTTTAGGTTCTGGAAGTAACACAGCTGTGCAGCATGGCAGCACATCTGGGATGATGAGTCACGCCTCTCAAAAAGGCCTGTTAGTTTGGGGGAAATTCCAAATTGATGTGCCTGTACTCTTACCACCTCCGGTGTCAACTTGAAATGTTGTTCTGTGCTTCGAAAGCCCTCTTTTCTTGGATATCTTCCGTAAATAATGTAAATTTAAAAGTTGAGTGGCATGTCTAAAAACCCACACCACTGTTTCTTCGTCTCCTTTTCGTACACAGAGGTTTTTTTTTAAAAGAATACTGTATGCACTCAGAAAATAAGTTAACACACCCGGTCTTTTTTGCTGAAGTCTGATTGGAGAAAATTCTTTTCTCTTTAGTGAGTTATGTTTCATATAATCCTGCCAGTAAGGGATTTCTATTAGCACTTGCAGTATAGTAGTACCTTTTTTGCCTGTCTTTTTAAAAGGGAATGCAAATTAAATGTTAGTAATGAGAAGCTTGAGTGATAGGGAGAGGTACTCACTTTGTTCCTACTTTTTCTAGTTATAGGTGCAAGTTTTGTGGTGTTTAATGGAGCCTTAAAAACATCTTCAGGATTTTTAGCTAAATCCAGTATAGTTGAAGGTAAGCATTTTGTCCTGTGTGGTTTCTTCTTAAGAGAACTGAGGGGAAAAAAAATAGAAGCAGTCTTGTGCAGGATCGTTATTCTCAGTAAGCTAAACTTTGTCTTTTAAGGATTTTTACCTTTGTAGAAAACCTATTGAAAACAAATGCTGTATAAAAAATACATGCTAGTTCACCTGAAATATGCTAAGTTGCTTTTTTTAACATATTTTGCTTTAGTCAATGCAGGTCTTTTTTACTTTCCTTTACGGCTGCCTACATCTGGAACCGTTTTCGTTGCCGTATTCATGAGATACATATATTAACACAAAAATGCAAAAAACCTTCTAAGATTAATCAAAGATAGGTCTTTCAGTCTTAGTTCTGTTGACAAGAACGGTCTTCACTACTTCCTCTTTCATGTAACACTTAATGTTGTAGTTGGGGGGTGGAGTCCATTTGATCTGTGTTTATTAACGAGCTGTAGGAAAGGGTTGGTCCCAGTAGAATTTAAGCCAAGATTCTACTAAAAAGCTGTGCTACTCTTTCTGTAGATAAGTTGAAATTTTAACCGGTTCTCTTCTAGATGGATTAATGGTACAAATAACACGAGAAACAATTAAAAACCTACGTCAGGCATTAAGAGACAAGAAGGACTTCAAAATAACTTGTGGCAAAGTGGATGCAGGAGATGTAAAAGAATATGTAGATATCTGCTGGGTAGAAAATGAAGAGAAAACAAACAAAAGGTAAACATATTATCAAAGCAAAACATCTTAGAGAATTCTTGTTCCCAGTTTTCAAATATCCACCTTTAATTTCTTGAAATTAACCTAAGGTATTTTTATTGAAAGAAAGTACTCGATACTAAAACCTGAAAGGGGATAGAACAGTAAACTAACTGCAGTCCCCTAAATGTCACCAATAGAACTATGGTAGTTCACTAAAATTTAATAGTTTTCTCTGTTCAAGAAGTTCACAGGAGAAGTGCATGAACCCTCAGTTTCCTTTGGAAGGCCTCTATCAAATCAGTAATGAGTTTGTGTGAGGATGCAATTAATCCATTTAAGCTTCCTTGTTAGGGGGAGGTTGGAAGTGCATAGAACTGCCCTTGGCCGTTCACTGCTTGGAACACCAGCATTCAACAAAGCTAAATGAGATGCAAGGCATCTTTATTGGTTGTGATTTGAATACTTGTTTATGTAGTTTCAAACTTTAATGGTACATCGCTAACTAAAAACCTGTCTCATCTTAAGTTGTTTCTCACACCATGCGTTTGACTTGGTATACCCTTTTCTGTGGCTTCTCTGACCAATTAGAACAAGCAGTGGCTTTACCTAAGGTGATTTATAGCTTCTTAAACCTGTAAGGTTAGGTTTTTCTTAAGTGTTCTTTGTTGCCTGTTTAGGATATTTCTTTTTATGGCATCTGTATTTTCATGGGTGCAAGTCCTGTATTATTTTGTTGTAAAGCTGTTTAAATAGCATTTAAGGAGGGCTAATTGTTATTTCGTACAAGTTATTTGATCTAAATCATAAAACCTTGTTGTAATTATTAACCATAACGTTATCTTCCATAGAATTTTAAGCCCAGTCGATGGAAAATCAATGGAAGGAACTCAGAGTGAAAAAGTACCACAAGGCAGAGACTTCGAAAGAGAGGGAAAAGTTATGAAGTGTACTGAAGTTAGTAAATTACGTTGTTCTTGAGCCTTTTTGCTACTTTTAGAGTAACTAAGTGGTAAAGTGATCATACTAAGTGATACTACTAAAGAAACTAATTTATTTGATGTATAGCCAGACTGATTGGCAGAGTGTTCTCTGTAGCTCTTTGCTAAGTTTACGTGCTTTTCATTTTTCTCCTCTGAAAAAGACTAAAAGTCTTTTAGCACTGATAACTCTACATACTCCAGATACTCTCACGGCCTCTTAAGTATTTTGATGGAGTATATGAAATGCTAGAATACTTTGCCGGCAAACAAGCATTAGAGCTTGCTTTGTTCTGCAGTATGTGTGTAGTAAATTATTCTTTTCCGTATTCTTCAATACAACCAGGGTGCTGACTCTCCTAATCCTTTCTGTAATTTCAGGTATACTATTTTCTAAAGGACCGTGAATTATCAAGTCCTGTTCCTCACCAGTTTGCTAAAGAGATTGCTGTCGCCTGCAGTACTGCTCTTTACCGACACCTTAAAACCTTGAAAAATAATGGGATGAATAAGATAGGCCTGAGAGTTTCTGTTGACTCAGATATGGTAATCTTTCAACTTTTATTGCAGGCACTCCAACTGAAATCTTCTTATAAAGACCTTGGATCTCTTTCCGAAAGCTTTTAGGTTTTTTGCCCTACCCCAGATCCAGACTGAGGATGTAATTTCATGAAGAAGCTGTCTTATTGACTAGTTTTGTTTGAAAGGAATAGTCATTATTCTGCCCAAATTCCCTAATGGCTGCTTGCAGTAAGCTATCAGTCCTTCCCTAGTTTTGACTTTCTCTGGCAGTCATCTGCCTCCAAGGTGAGACAGTTTAGAGAATCACAGAGTTAATTTTCTGAGGCGTTTCTCGAATTACTGCTGGTTTTGCTCCCTAATGTAGTTCCGTAAGGGATGTTTGCATCAAAATCCGTACAGCGGGAAAGGACAGGTCTACCCAGCTAACTATGGAAGAGCGGGAAGGCAAGGCTCTCCGGCATGTGGTGCCCCACAAAAGCTTACAAGACTGTAGAGCAGCTCAGTTCCTTGCCTCAGAAGGTGTTCTGTGTTACCCTTCCTTAGCTTTTTTTGAGAGAAGCTGGAAATACAGTCCTGAAAATCTAGTTTTCAGTAGCGTGTTTTGAAATTATGCTAATAGCAGCTGTGATACTAGGATACAATCGTGTCACTCCTGGGCATCGGACTGAAGCAGTCTGGGAAACAGAGGACGTGTGTCCCTGCAAACCCATACGGAATGTTGTGTGCTTCATGATGGCAAGCCTCATCAGTCATGGTTGGCCTCAAAGACCATCCAGCTCCCAGTGTTTTAATGTTGCTTTGTCGCTTCGTGCTAGCTGAAATACTGTTTTACCAAGATGCTACACTTCTGCATTGTCTTGTTGATATAAAAAAATGTTAATATCAACATTAATGTGTTTTCCTTCTAGGTTGAGTACTTAGCTGGATCCGGAGGTCACCTTCTCCCACAGAACTATCTGAATGAATTGGACAGTGCTCTGATTCCTGTGATTCATGGTGGGATGTCCGATCCCACGAGTCTACCGTTGAAAATGGAATTAATATTTTTCATTATAGAACATCTGTTTTGATGAGGCTGATTACAGGCAATATATTGATATCCTAGATCTGAACACCAAAGTTGTAATGCTACAAACACTAAAAATGTTGAACTTACTAAACCTGTTATGTTTTAATAGATTTTCAGACTTTTTTTAAAACTCTCAAATCCTTTCTGGTTACTCTACCATAAAAGAATTGTAGTTTGTAATGTTTCCTAAAGTTCTGAAAGTTTACACTTAATACTGGTGCAGAAGAGGGCAGGTTTTGTTACCTCTTTACACAGCTGTAGCATTTTCTATGTGTAGTGTAACTTTAAGCCATACTATCTTGCCTCTTAACTTCAAATAAATGTGTTATGAAAATTGCTGTGGTTAGACCTCACCTCTGCCTGAAGCGTGTGCTTTGCGTGTGCACGTGAGCTAAAACACTGCAGGAGAAGCTGGCACAAAACTGTTTTCTTGCCATTTGAGATTCAAACACGAGATCTGTAGCTGACTGCCACCTCTCCTGTCAGGTACAAGTGCACACCTTCCGACGCCTGTTCATGGTCAGCACAAGGAAGAATTTTGCAGGTTTATGAAGATGTCGTAGTTGAAGTCCTTAACATTAGAGCATTACGCTGGTGCTTCAGGATCGTATGCTCTGAATTAATTTTTTTTTTTATAGAACAACTGATTTCTTTCTTGTATTTATAAGGATTTATCTAACTTAAATGGATGCTATTTTTATAAATACTATTTTTTTTTCTCTAGTCTGTGTTCAGAAGTCCTGATAGAATTTGACCTTTCGAGGATTAATAAGAAAAACGGATTACCCTTGATGTAATCTACATGTAGCAATAAGTCAGACCAGAATTCTGCAATATCTTTTCTGCTCCTGTCTACTGCTTTTGCCGCCTCTTAGTAGCCACCTTTACTTTCAGGGAGAATTGGTGTATTAAGTGTGAATTTTCATGAACAGATTGATTTTTAGTATAGCTGAGGTTCATGTATAGTTAACGTATTTTTGATATTGGGTCCTTAAGATCTATTTATGTACTTGTGATGCATGTGATTTGTACTGATGTTCAGCAAACCATAATTGGGGTTTGGTAACTGTCACACAACTGTTTATCAAGAACAGAACCAAAACTAAATACAAACAGGAACTATATTGTTTTTAGTAAAAATGCTGGTACCATTTTGTAATGAGACTATTAAAACTTGGATGCCTTCTTGATGCTAATACGGGGATATTTTATGTTTTTGTATCAAAAACAATTTGTAACTTAACCTAATCTGCTCCACTGTTACCTGTGCTTTAAAATGCCGGTTCTAGAAGGGTTCAGGCTTCAAGATCTTAACCCTGGAGGAAATGGGGGCTGCATTAGAGCTCATTAACGTAACTTCTTCAGAGAACCTGCCGTCCTGGAGAAGAGCTGAAGACCACACCAACGTGCAGCACGAACAAAAACGTGTCTTCGCTTGAAAACAAGCTGCAGCCGGACAGCCAGGGAGGGAACAGCGAAGGGTTGGGCAGGAGCGAAGGACTGTGGCAGGTCGGCGGTGGCTGTTGTACCCCGAACTGCGTGGGCCGGGCCATAGGGGGGACCAAAGGAAACAGCTGCCTCTCGCCACCTGCCCTCTGCTAACTCCTTTAAGTAATGATCATTAGGAAAGTTAACTAAAATGCTGATCTTCTCTCTGTTATTTAAAAAAAAATAAATTAAAAAAAGGACAACTTCTTGGTCTTCGCAGTGTTTTGGGGATGCTGGACCTGTTCCAGGACACGGAGCTGTTGGAGCGGGTCCGGAGGAGGGCCACAAAGCTGCTGTGAGAGCTGGAGCCCCTCTGCTGGGAGCAGGGGTGCAGAGAGCTGGTGTTGGCCAGCCTGGGGGGAGAAGGCTGAGAGGGGACCTTACAGCTCCCTCTGCTACCCAAAGGGGGCTGCAGGAAAGCTGGGGAGGGACTTCTTACCAGGGCATGTAGTGACAGGACGAGGGGTGATGGTCTCAAACTGAAAGAGGGAAGATTGAGATTGGATATTGGGAAGAAATTCTTTCCTGTGGGGGTGGTGCCCTGNCTGTGCGCCGCCGCAGGCGCCTGGAGCGAGGCGGCGGTGGATCACTTCCTGAGGCGGCAGCGCATCCCAGCCAGAGACGGGGCGGCCGTCAGGTGGTTCCACGCCGCCAACAGCAAGGCCCGGGCCGGGGAGGCCGCCAGAAGTAAGTGTGAGCGGCGGCCCGGAGGGGCCGTGGGGCCGCCCCGCTTTGTCTTCAGGGGAGGCCCAGCGCCGGAGGGCAGGACGAGGGGCGGAGGTGGCAGCCTCTCAGTAGGGTTGTAAAGAGACAACCACCTCCCAGGCGCACGGGCCCTCACGCTAGCGAAGCCTGTCCTCCCCCAGCAGTTAAGGGCTCTCCTGGTTGCACGCAGTGGGGCGAGGCTGTCGGGAGAGCTGTGCGGTGCGTGTGTGTTGGCAGCGGGGAACACAGAGCCGCCTGCCGCAGATACAGCCCTTTTCTGCCACGCGGTTGTGCTGAGGTTCCGCCGCAGGTCCCTCCTACGCCATCCCGGGCAGCAGGGGTCAAGGCCTCCCTGCTCTTTCCAGTTTCATCTCATGGTAGGTCACCCTGCGCAGCCTGCGGACACTTCTGTTGGTGCATCTGCCCTGGAAAAGAGAGAATGGAAGTGACCCGATGAGAAGCCTGTCTGTCCGTCCCTCCATCCCTCCCTCCCTCTCGCCGTCCTCCCCTTCCTCCCTCCATCCCTCCGTGGGATGCGGTTCAGCGCCCGTGCAGTCAGAGGGACAGCGGGCCGTACCGCGCCGGTGAGGATGGCTGCTCCCCACGGCGCTGTCAGGGCTGGGCTGCAAAACTTGCCCCATCTTTAGGAATCAGTAAAGGATTCCCACCACGTAGTTCTGAGCTTCTGTGGATGGACCTTCTTCCTCCAGGTCTTTTTAGCATGAAGTTGTGTAATGGTGGGTAATATTTCTTGGATTCTGTAGAACAGTTTTATTATCACTTCTCCTCTCCTCCATTTAGTTCAAGATAATTAAGGCATTTCAGGTTATTTGTGAGCAGTGTATTTTAGGGAATTTTAATTTATTGGGGAAATAGTAAATTTATGTATGTAATTTTGTATGTAATTTGCCTTCTATTGACTGAATAATTATTGTCTTTTTTATTATTATTTCAGTATACATTGAATTCTCTGCAAAGCTGGTAGTACTGCCCAGACTCTCAAATGCTCCTCATTATGGGAAGCTGTTTTCAAGAGCTTGCAGCATTCCTAAGATTTCCACTCATTTGTGTTGTGTTTTAGCTACTGTTTTCCTGGCAGATGTTTCTGGCTGGATGACTTTTGTTTTTTTTTAAAGTTTCGGCTGAGATGGATTCATCAGTTTTGAGAATGAAACAAGGAGAGTACTCAGTCTCTCCCAGAGCTAAAGTCTTCTGGTCACCTTTTCTCTAAAAGACTGTCTGGAACACTGTTTTAAGGGAAAAGATTTGAAATTTAGCAAGAGCAATTTCACGTTCTGGATATTCATTGTGCTCTGGAAAAAAAAATGTGATTACTTGTCCAAATGTATCTACAAAAATCAGTTTTTACATGCTTGTAGATTTCTAGATTTTAGTGACTAAAGCACCCAAAGAAATGCATCTCTTGCTTCTCAGACAGCAGCTCATACTGGGTGATTTTTGTGGAGTAAGTGCGCAGAGTGCAGTGTAGAAAGGCTTGCCCTGTAGTTGTGACTCTAGAGTGGAGTGATAGTGAAACAATTGGATTTGCTTCTGTTAGAGCATTCGTTTTTTAAATCAACAGGTGATGTTCACATGATAGAAGCAGATGTTCTTCTTCGTGGTGGCTTGGGAGGAAATGGAGACCCT
Organism: Rhinoptilus africanus; assembly: GCA_013400135.1. Taxonomy (NCBI): domain Eukaryota; kingdom Metazoa; phylum Chordata; class Aves; order Charadriiformes; family Glareolidae; genus Rhinoptilus; species Rhinoptilus africanus. The sequence goes on along the minus strand of VXBO01009794.1, from coordinate 25,168 downwards.
ATCATGGCTCACCCACCTGAAACAGACAGTGACAACACATTGCAGGAATGGCTAAAAGAGGTCGTCAACACAAATAAAGGCATCAAGCTGGATTTTAAGAGGTGTCTCAAGACAAAAGATTTTTATATTCTTTGTGTTCTGACTAAGTAACAATTTTACAGGTACACCTTTTGGCGATGGTAGACCAAACTTTCTCTTACAGTGTAATTTAGTGTAATGCATTCCTGAACAGAAAATGCAGTGAAAATCAGTATAACTAAATGCTTTTCAAGAGTAAAAGCTTCAAAAGTGTTTTGAACAACAAATAATTATTTTATATTCAATTAATTTGTTACCAAGTTGCTATTGAGCAAAGTTTTCCCATTGAGAAGACTGAAATGATAGTGCCTAACCAGGAAGCTCCTTTTGAGTTTTCTGCTGGTGCAAAGAAATTGGGAAAGACAGCTGTCCGACGGGGAAGTCAGACAGTGGCTCTGAAGCTGCACGCAGGGCTGAGCCCGCTGGGTCTCTGCCTGGCAGCACACGCGTCTCTCCTGCTGTCATCCAGTTTTCATGGTGGTGTTCGCTGCCATGGAAGTGTGAGGGTTTTTCAAGGAGCTTCTGAAAAGCCAACTTCTGTTACAGGTCTGCTGAAGTTCATAATAATTTAGAAACGTCATCCCATACCAGCATGAGTATCTTTATTTTCCTAGACCTTCCTCACCCCTCTTCCCAAGAAGAGGAATTCTGTTTCCGGATCAGGTCCAATACTAACAATCTATGGGGATGTCTCAATTCAAGAATTGGGTGTAGTCCTTTGAATATCTGATCTCTTACACATGTGATGTGGTAGAAGATTTCTTTTGCATGGTTTGTAATACAAAAAAGTTGTCTTGCATTTTGTGTAGCAATGTGTGTGTGTACTGAAGTAAATTCAGTTTCTTGGGCCTAACTTCTTAATTAAATCTTCAGAAGTTCATTTAGAATATTAAGCGTTAGCTGCTTCATTGTCTTTCATGGAAAATACACTTGAGAACACCATGAGATTGCCCTGAAAAGTTTGAAACATGGTTCAAAGTGAGCTGTGATTTTCAGACATACATCTCTGCAATTCCTAACTTTAACTTTGTCTGAATTTGCATGTACAATGTCTGTTTTTGGAGCTGATGGTGAATCTACCTCCACATGAAAAAGAGCTTCATAAATGCTTAAATAAGCTGTAGAAATGCAAAGAAACGCTAAATAGTTCTAAGATACGATTTGTACCTGTTGTTCTGTGTAATGCAATCACAGTTCTCATGTGAAAGTTCATGAAAATACAAAAATACGTGGGCAGGTTAAATCCTTTTATGGTTAACAGAACCTGTAAATCTCTGCCTGAACAGAGAACAGCAAGGACAAGAGAAGTAGACATTTGTTTGGGTTTATTTGTTGTTGGGGTTTGGTTTTTTCTTTTCATTTTAATTATTGTTCAAATTAATTCAAAAACATCTGCCTCTTATTTTTCCACACGGAATTTCCACCCAAGCGCAGTCATTTTAAAAAAGCTTTTAAAAATTATGTTGCATTATCGAAGTCTAATTGCATAAAAGCATTTTAAAAATACAAGCATGCGGTGCACTTATAGTCAAATAAGTGATAGAGATTATGATGTTCTTGTGAATAATATTTCTTTGGATACCGTTGCTGAAGTTTTGAAGATTATTTCAACAGCACTTAAAAAGAATTATTTTGTATATTTCTACTTTGTCAGCATGATTGACCACATAATCATATTTCCTGCTGGCTTTATCTACAGGAATGAATGTATTCTGCAAAAGGACTTCAGAGTCCCACTTCTAAAATGCCAGAGTCATTCAACATGGAGTTAGAAATACGCTTGAATTTCTAAATGCTGCGCAATAAAACCACTGCTGTCTGGGTTTGGGGGTTTTTTTTGTGTTTCAAGAGATGCTGCTTTGGGCTTTTTTCTACTTACATTATTTTGTGCTTTGTAGTAAAAAGGAGGGTATTCCACTGGCTTTCACAATCCCTTGTATATGGGATAATGTCAAATATTCTGGCCTCAGACGAGGTGAGAAATACTTGAGCCAATAATGTTAACTCAAGCCATCACTAGCATTTCTCTAAGAAGACCTGAGCTAAAGCTGACTGAAAACGTTGAGAGGAATTCCTGCCACTGTGCAGCTTTCTCAACAAGAAAAAAGTTTAAATGTACAAAATGACTTTTCACAGGAAATAACACAGGCAGCTCAGGGTGGTTTTCGGCTTTAGAGATAACCTAATGTACCAGCTGGCTGCCATTCCCATTCGTGGCCACAAATCCCGACAGGATTCGTCTGACCTCATCGTGAGCTAGGTTAGGAAACCACTTGGTACAGAACCATCCCTACAAAGCAATGGGAATAGTTGTTTACCACTTGGCATCCCTGAACACACACACACTGCTGCAAAGGCAAGCTTCAGCGCAGGTGTAGGAGGTGGGAGATCCAATGGCCTGGGAATTGGGAAGAGATTGTAGCAATCAACCACCACCTTTGTTGTTCAGACAGGCACCCGTGCAGCGTGTAGCCTGTGGCTCATACCTGTGTAAGCTCTAGCAGTTGTGATCCTCTCCTTGCTCCTCACAGTGCCTTCTCTTCCCCTTGCTTTTCCTGGTGCTCCTGTGACACCTGGAGGCACCAGTTTAGGATGGTGAACAGGCAAACCAACCCCGCAGAGCAGCACAAAGAACTTTCTGTTGTCCCAGCTCTGTATCAGGTCACTGCAAGATTTTGAGGAAAAGCTAGAAGATGGCTTATTCACAGCTTTTCACGACTTGCAGGAGAAAACACAGGTATTAGTAAGGATATCACAACTCAGACCATAATGATTTTAAATTCCTGAGTGTTACATAGAATGTTAATTAATTTGCTTTGAGAGAAAAAAGACTTATTTTCTTGGCATTTATTCCTTTTCCCCATTATTCCACATTTCCTTGCCATCCACAGTACTGCTTTTTCGAAAGTTTTGGTGGATAGAGAAAGGTTATTGTTTTTCTTTTGGTTATGCTTTTTCCGTTGATTTGAGAGAACACTGAGAATATGTGACTCAAGATACTTTGTTAAATGCTTACAAGCGGCACTACACTGGTTGCTCAAGTGACTACATCTCAGACTTGGTAACTAGCTGTAGGATGAACATCCAGTGGGCAGAATTCTTCATGCTGCCACTACTATGCCACGCTTTTGAGCTGTGGGAACAACCACTACAGAAGTGTTGGAGCCTGCAGTGGCTTCCTTAATTGAAATCCTTCCTAAGAGTTCAATAACACTGAAGTCTGAACAGGTCTGGAGTTAGAAGAGCCATGAGGTGAGACCCATGAAGCAGTCCATATTGGGCAGCAGGGAGACAAGAGGCTTACGCTACTTTACACCCGCAGAAACAGTCACAGTAGAAAGGGTCCTCAGGATTTGCTCTCTGTGTTACAGGGACAGTCTCATTAACACACCCATCTACGAACGTACTCTATGTTTCCCATCTTCAACCAGAGTGAGGTGTCTCATCTCACCCACGTGTTATTGTTACAGTCTAGAAGCCGTACGGCCTTCCTTGGAGCTTCTTGAAGGGGTGAAGCAGCAGTTGAGGCGACCCGTTTGGATCAATGCAGATATCCTACCGGGACCTAATGGAAATAGCGCTGTGGTGGATGCAAAAGGGTTCCTCGGCACCGTCACTTCATTTTTCCCAGATGTAACCTTATCGCTGGGGTGGACAACTGGCTGGCACCCTGGCAAACACAACGAAGGTAAAGATAAAACATCTAATGCTTATACTGCACAGTCTGTTTTCTACAAATTAATGTTATAATTGATTCGAAATGCATTACATGCCACCCAGTCAGTTTGAAAATTAATAGTGGATGTAAGAAGAGTTATTTTCTTTGTTGGTCTATATTTGATAGTGGTTTAGAGCAATTAGTTCAATGTTTGAGTTGTAGTGGAACTGTATAAAAAGCTGATGTTTTTGTTGTCAAACAGTATTTTGTTACTGAACTCATTCACACATATTGAGGAATTTTGGGGAACAAATTGCTTACGCCCGGGGTCTCAGGTAGTCTGCTCCCTGAATCCTGTGAGGATTGGTTTGGTAATCGGAATTTTGGCACGTTTCCTGAGAAATAATAGATTAGCTGGAAATTTAAAATCAATGTGCTTCTGCAGTAGATCAGTGAAATCAAATTGTAGGTCAGCATTGTTTTTAACAATTCATGTCCGTTGAATAATTAAATTTTTGCATTAATTTTCCTAATTTATTGATGCTACTAACTTTTTTAAGTGTCAGTTTTCAGAATCTAATTGATGTTTCTTATTGTTAATCCCTAACTTGAATTTAGATCCTGAACATGTCAGCATTATCTTAGGCTCCTTTCCACAGGCTTCCTCTCGTAATTCCCACAGCTGCTTTGTTAGGGTGTTTTACTCCAGTGCACGAGCGTTTGTGTGCAGTAGCATCGTCCCACCAATATTGTCTGTGACCACAACGGCAAAATTATACGCCTTTCTAAATTGCTAATTGTTCATTAGCAAGATTTAATACTGTCATGAGGATTTTTGTTATTTGTTATTTATACAGTAATTTCATTAAACTATATAGTATTTTGTCCCAAGTATTTTCAGTGCAGTAAAAAGCTGCTGGAAGTAGTGTACTGGAAATATTGTACTAAGTAACCATTTTAATAAATAACTTTATCGCCATTCTAAATTTCAGTTTATGGTGATGCTAATTAAGGATAAGACACAAGAAAACCAGCCTATGTGACTGATTTCAACTACAAGTTGCTGTTTGCCCCACAAAATCTGTTTTGTTCGGATTTGGTGCTTTGAGTCTTTTCACATTGCATATAAGTACTTGAGAAAAAAAAATACTAACTCTTGTTATTGAAGTAAAGATTTTCATAGCCTGTAGAAATAAAACAATATTAAATACCATTTTAATTAGCTTCATTGCTTGTAAAAATCTCAATAGCAGGCACTTGAAGTGTTTTACAATGCTTCATTTTAGCATTTCTTAAGTTCAAAATGTTTTACATCCTTCATTTCTCTATAATTTAAAGTCTTCTATTGCATTCATTCAGTTGTTTTTCTAAATTTTTCAAAACGTTTCTGTTTTAAGGGTCACCTTCAAGTTAAAAGTTGTCCATGTTGAAGTCAATGGTAACACTGTTAGAGAGAGCAAAGATATAATTTCCTGCATGTTAGAAAATGTCATATTCTGTAGCTCTATGTAAAATAACACTGCAATTAGTCACAATAAAGATTTTCAAAGTAAGTTTATTTTTCCGTAATAGTATTGCTTTTCTCCTCTGGCACAATGACATTTTTTATTTATAATGATTTAGCGATTTTATTGCAGAGTTATGTCACTGTCACAAAACCCATGCTTGCTCTTGTATTACCATGCAACCTAATCATTCCAGAATTTACTGTGCCTTTATAGAGGCTGTATTTGTGAAGAATTCTTTTTAATCGAATGGTCTTTATCGTAGGCTATGATTGGGTGATGGTGAAGGAGATGGCTCAGATATGCAGTACACTTTCCCAGCCTGTAACTTTCCCTGTAAGAGCAGCATTAGCCCGACAGTCAGTATCTGAGCTGTGCTGGTTAATGCAACAGTCAGACAGGTAAGTTTGAGGGCCTTTATTTTTATCTGTCTTCATTACAAAGGCACGTAACTGTTTATATGAAACATAGCACAGTTATGTGTACATGCTTATCCCAATTACTTTGAGAATACTTTTTCCTCTAGATTATCCCTTCAGTTCTTTAATTCCTTGGAGTTCTTACATTATCTTGTTGTGCAGAAGCAGTCACTATTAATTTATTTAAAATAAGAAAATTACAAAAGCCTATTTTAAAATTACTTCTTATAGGTAGTGAATCTTATGTAGGTTTGCAATCCAGTTGCACCACAAGCATTTCATAAGACTAATGTAGTTAAATAGACCAAGTAGTTGGATGTTGCAATTTGGAATTAATAAAATTTAAATACTTACATTTTATAGATACTTTTTATTGTCTTATTTATATTTTCTGTAATAATGTGACATAAAACCATTAAAGGTGATTTTTAAGTTGGAAGTCAATGAGTGTGCTACAAAGCTGGTTTTGCTTAGGTACTTGAAATTCAATGGTTTCCAAACACTGACTTAATATTTCCTTCTAAAAATAGTTCTTACGAACCCGTAATAATGTCATAGAAAAAATTTATTTACATGTAATAGAATGAGAATAAAGCCTGCTTTGTACCTAATTGTCTTTTACTCATCTTTATTAAAGTTCTTCCTTAAGCACCAACCAAGGTCAAAGCTCAAGACAGAAAAGTTAGGACACTGACTCACACGGAAAAATTTCTAAGTAATTAGAGACAACCGAGTGGAAAAAATATAGTTCTTTTTTTCTTAATTATAGTGGTGAATCAAGATTGAAATTAGAATTAAACATTTGAAACTGGGAAATTAATTTCAAAATACAGTTATGTTAAGAGTACATCTTGTGAATTGTGCCATTCTCAAATTTGTCCTCATTGGATACAAGCATTATGCCTGCTGAAGCACTACGATTTTCTCTTTTACCTCAGAAAAAAAATCCTGATTTTTTTCTGGTGACATGATTAGAAGAAGGAAATTGCTCAGCGAGTTTTGCTGACATGCAACTAAATTCTGATAAATTCTGATTTTAGATAAATACAGTTTTAATAAACAGCGGGGGAAAATTAAGTATTTGTCACATGGAAATTGTGGAGGGTAATGCATTTAACTGTAAATGATACTTGGAAGTTTTTCAGGTTTTTTCAGAGTTACAATAATGTCTGTGCAATTAATGAGAAAAGTACAGAAATTACATTCAGTTAATCAGGTGGAATCACAACACATCACGTAGGTGACAAAACATGGAGTATGAAAATCAGCTATAACTGAGGTTGCCTCACATTTTCTATTACAATGCTCTAGATGTTTATTGCTTTGTCAAACTTTAAGTGCTCAGCCTGGTAAATTTATTTGCTGGACATCTGCCTAGGATTTTTTATCTTATAGCTTGCTAGGTTTGGCACAACAGTTTACAGAAGGACCAGGCTACAGGTAAATGGTTCTGGGTGGTGTAGTATTGTCCATCTTAAACATTTTGCAGTCCTCTTTGGGAAGTTCCAGCAATTTTAGCTTGAAGAGCAAGAACTTGAAGTTTGACTGGAGCCAAATTGTGTAATGAGGAAATAACTTCTGTAATGAGGAAAATAAATATTTTTAGGAGCTTATTAGTGCAATGTCTTTATCTTAAGATAATAACATATTCTTTTTTCTCTTTTTCTCCCTCTTTTTATTTTTTCCTTTTTTGATATAGGTACAGCCTCACTGTTTGGACAGGAAAGGAAGATGTGTATTCTGTAGAAGATTTGCTTTACATTCGAGAAAACTTTGACAGAAGTAGGGTTTATTATGACATCTTAGAGCCACAAAATTCTGAATTCAAAAAAGCCATAGGAGTAGAATAGTAAACACAAAGCAGGCAATCTCTGACCTTATAATACTTAGCTTCTTTAAATGTGAACATTTCTTTTTCAGGGAAGTACATTTTCCTTCCTAAAAGAATTGTATAGAACACAGCCGTGGTTATTGGAGGAGTTTTTATATAACACTTGTATTGAAGGGCTTCTCAAATAGAAATGTAATGCCTTCTTTAACAGGTCAGAATTGCTCCTTACTCATCCTATGCACATTCCCTCTCATTCATCTGATGGCGCGTAGTAACGGCTACTCACGTTACCGAAATATACTGGTACTTCTTCCCGGCAAGCGTCTGAAGGGGAGAATGGCCCCAGCTGGCAGTAGTGGACCGGAGTGGTTTGCTGCTAACGGCTTTTGTGTAAGCCAGAGCCTGTGGGGCGCTCAGTCTCTACCAAAGCCTGGTTTTGCTTTTCATAGGGGAGGACAAAAGCCAGGACCCTGTTAAGTACAGAAATATGCACTTCCCAAAGGGGTTTTTTTGTAGCTTGTCTTGATACGCTGTATTTTTAATGCCATTGCAATTGATTATGTTTTCACTCCTGGTCAATAGAAGACTCTGTTTGCTAGACGTGAAGAGTGGGATCTCTCAGCTACATACTCCAATGAGAAAGAGTGGCTAATTTTACTGAATTAAAACTAATCAGGTTCTCTGCAGTGCGGTAATTGTGCGTGTCGCACCATGACTTGCCTCCATGCTTTCTGAGCCATCAGCAGCATAGATTGTGAGAGGAGCTGGAGTTGCAGCTGTGCGGCAGGAGGTGCTGGGGCAAACAAAACCCCCAAAATGAAGAAAAATCTTGTCCTTTACGTAGAGCAGTGATGGATTACAGGGAGGTACACGTCAAGAGACGGCATCAAAAGAGCTGTAGTGTTTTGTAAGATAAAAGGGGTGGTGGTTCTTCCAAGAGTTTGAAACTACACTTTAAGTATAACAGCAGTTAGATAAAATGTTCTGCTGAAGTCCTTCTGAAAGCCAGAGGCTGTAAGAACCAAATAGCTCTGCAGTGATTGGTGCTTACAGCAAAAAAGGTACATTTCTGTGATGGAACAGTTGTTTTCTACAGTCTCCTGGTTTGTGCATCTTCTTAATTCTCAGAACACTATTTCAAAAATGTTCAAAAGTTGGACTTCCCTTTGAGAAAAACTGAAATCATTGCAACCCTGCTTCTCGCCTGCAGGAAGAGTCTGTCCTGTTTCATTTTAAGCTATTTTTTTCCTCTTGCTTCTGCATCCCTTAAAATCAATACAGATATTGAAATCTGTGCAGATTGAGGCACAGGCTGTGTGTTGCTGCCTTCTGCCAAACGTTACAGAGGTTTTTTTCACAGTGACAGAGGAGATTTTGATTTCTACGTGAAAGCTGATAACTGTGAAGAGGCGTGACCCTGTTATCCTCTTGTCCTCCTTTCCCCATCCTCTCACATGCTTCCTGCAGGAGTTGTGTGAACTTTGATGCTTTCCACAACACTGTCCAGGTTGTTAGTACTAAAGAGTTAATTAGGGCAAATTTTGCTTCTTACATAGTGTTCTTATATATACAACTGTGATAGAAAAGTCAGTTTTATTTCTTAATCTTAAATCTTGAAATACAGTGATTTCATGCAGCCATTAAAATTCAGGGTTGCTGACCTACGCTCCTTCGCCAGGTTTATGTAATAATTGGGTTTTATTCTTTAGGGTTAAATCTTTCATCATTTCTGTCATCTAGTAAGATACAATATACTTGGATAAAAAATGGAATTCTTTTTCTGAATAAGGAAAAAAACCCTATCTAGTTGTACTTTGTATAGTTAAACAGAGTACTTAATTTAACTTACACAGTCGGTGTGAATCGCAGTTACCATCAAAAGGTCAAGTTGGCAGTGTCATTCCTTTTAATGAATGGGGAGAAATGATGCATTTTTTAGTTCACTGTGACACCATGATCTGGCCTGAACAGATCTGACCCCTCAGTTCTTCACAGTGTGTCTTTCTTTGAGCTTTGCACGCGCATTTTGCTATGCCATGGGAGGAAGCGAGATTAACTATTTCCCAACTGATCATAACTACGGAAAACATTTTAAGTACTTCCAAAACCTTTTTCTAACCCAGATCATTTTGACTAGAAGAGGTTCAGGAGCTATTGGATGACAGGCATGCTGTCAGATACGATCACGCAGTATCTGTTTCACCTAACTCAGGGAAAACGGGATATATAAATGACCAAAGCTCCAGATAAACCCAGGTTATAGACATTGCTTTGAATCTGTAGTTCATACAATAAAGTAGTAGGAAATGTTCAGAGGTTTTTATTTTCTGGGACATACCATTGAACAAGAAGCACTTAGGGGCCATCAGCCAGCTTTTGGAATCAAATGCAACACATCTGCATTAGCCAAAATGAGTCAGGCAGGTGTCTGGATAACAGACTTTGCTTTTGAGGGACATAAAGGACTTAGCTTGAGGACAGACCACTGTAGCCGTGTTCATTTACTGAGTGGAATATTGGTCACTTTACTAGTTCTAGGCTTAGTCCAGATTTCTTTTCAAGACACTGCTGGTCATTCAGAAGCAGCAATACTTTCTAGCCATACGTTTATTTCTAATAGATTTAAAGTCAAGAGTATCTCATTGTCCTTTTGTTCCACAATTTATGTGAACATTTAGGATAGGGGTGGACTCCTAGGCCTTGTTTCAGCTCCTTGTTGCAGGCAGTTATATTTATTGACTTAAAGGGGTTTCATCTTTCAGTTCATTAGCCCTTTTTGTGTCCACACTGGCAAACTTTACTGTTACTTTGAAACCTTTTTCCCACCTACCAATTCCCACCTGAAATACTAGGATTTGTTAAAACTGGTTAAACTGTTAAGTAGAAAATACCAGCCAGAAGTATTAAGGGTGCAGACATCATGGAAGAAATATCAGTGAGTAATATATATGTGGATATTCAGATAAAATTAAAAGAAGACATGATCTAGATTACAGGAAAAATTAATTAAGGCAACAAGACGTGAAACTAGGTTAAACAAAAGGCTAGAAATTATATGAAGCATTCTTGCAGTGACAGAAAGGTTTGACCGCATGGTGAATTTGATTATTCTGTATGGATTATCCTATCTATCTGAACTCCTGTATGTATTTTTTACCCATGGATTTCCGTTAGTTTCCTGTGAAGTCATTTGTGGTGTTTATGTCAGTCTGTACGTAAATAAATTCATTTGAGTTTGTTTCTCTGTTTTCATGCCAGTCCTTCTAAATAAGATGTGTTAGCTGTGGGGCTGGCAATAAGAAAATAAAGGTGAGACTGTTGTAAAGGGGGATCTGNTTTAACCTTCTGTCAGTGATCTATTCCTTGTTCTTAAAATGCTTTTAGGAGCTATAAATTCTGCCATGGAATCGCATTCTCTATCGGTCTTACTTTGTGTCTGTTGATATCTTTCAGACAGGTTTGTAAAGGTAATTGTCATTGTTACATGAAAAATCTGTTTGACTCTAAATGAATTAGATATTGTTCGGGATCTCCAGGGGAGTTAAATTCATTAATAAAACATTTCTAATTTACTGCAAATGTAGTTCAAGCTTCCTATTTTTCTGTGAATTTGATGGAACTGACTAAATGTATAAAACAACGTTATAGAATTGACATCATTAGGCCTGCACAACTACTCAGTAATACCCTGCAGTAACAGGTTAGTATGATGAAAATTAAATAGAAGTTGATTTTCTGAGGTTTGTGTTGTTTAAATGCACTGTGGAATCGAATAAAATGCCCCCAAAGACATGTATTTTAAAAACCGGTTCTCCATCTTCAGAATTCTTGTGAGGAATTACTCAGTTTTGGCCTACTCGTACTGCAAAAAAAACCCCAGTCATTGTCTTCAACTAAAACCTTGAAATTAAAGCCATGTATGTTTCATTTATCAGCCGGCTGTCTGTGATCAGGCTGTTTGCTAATGTTACTACAGACTTATTTCTGCACTGCCCATTAAACCCTGTTTAATGTTTGAGTCCGAGCACTGTAAAGGTTTTCACCTGTGATTTTTATTGTGCTTTGTTTGGGTAATGAAGGATTTGATTCCGGCACCTGGCCCGTGCTGTGTTTTTCATACGGGCGGTGTCTGTGCAGCTGCCAAGGGAAGGTGCCTGACCCTTCCCAGTCCCCTCACGCAGACCTGGGTCACACAAACCTGCGCCTCTGCGTCCACCACCAGGAACTGGTGTTACTGGGGATTAAGAAGACAGAGGGAATTGCACAGGAAGTCTTTATGCCTCATTTAATAACTCAGTGATGAAATGGCCCTGTCCTTCCTTTTCTTTAAGAAAAAATATAGAAATTACAGTGTTGGGGAATTAAAAATATTTGGTCTGGTTTGGGGTTGGTTGGTTGGTCTGGTTTTTAAAGGTTAGGGAGAGCCCATTATGAACTGCATCCTACATTATATCCAAGAGTCAAGGGAGCTTTTCCATCAGTTCCAAGGTTTTTCTAAAATTTCTTTCACTTCATTTAAAATTCTTCACATTTTCAGAGCATATTTCTTTTAATACGGGTTAAACTACCAATGTAAGGAAGGATAACAGAAGGCATTCGGACAATTGTTTAAAGAAACATTTTTCCATAAGCTTTCTGTTAACTAGAAACCTTTTTCAACCACAAAACTAATTTTAATTTTTTTAATTAAAATGGTGAACCAGGTTTTTTTTATTATTATTGTTACGTTTTCATGCTCATGGAGGTTTTTACTCTTTAGTTGTTGCAGGAATATCTGTTGACCCATGCAGCGTGACTCCCTGATGCCCAGGCTCATCTTCTATGTATTAACTTGTTATATTTACTGTCAGTTTTGCCCAGAGTTTTATCTGTAAATCTCGTACTAACCTACGGGTTGCCAGGCGACAGCCAAGCCAGCATGCTGTGTTAGTCTTTAGTTCTCTGCCTCTTGCAGGGCTTTGCTGGATGAGTTTCGGTGTACACCTGAGATGTTACTACTGTCTTCTAGCAAATCACTGCAATTACCTTATTACTACTTTCTTTGTACAAAGGTTGAAGAAAATACTCACTGCACACTGCGGTTACTCCACACTGCGCTGGGGTCTGTATTCCCTCGCACCGGCGCAGACGCTTCTGGCGGACGGGCCCAGCGAGTGGCCGGGGATGGCATCTGGGCCTGCCGCAGCAGAGGCGGTTCATTGCAATCCATAATAAGGAAGCGTTTGATTGTGCCTCCAGTAAAATTAAAAGTACTGCACTCTCATCCTCTGAATGTTGAACATCTAAATTTTGGGGCAATTTTATGTTGTTTTTTAATATCCTTGTGCTTTGGCTTGGTTCCCTTGAATTTTTCAGTGATCCTTCTGTCATAGCAGTTGCTTTCACTGCCTAATTGCGATTCCTTTTATTGGCTGTAGCAGAAAAAAAAGGGCATATGCAAATTCAGAATCTTAATTGGGATCTCACCAAGTAGAATTAAAATATGTTTTTAAAAGGTGTGCTCATTATTGTGTGTTTAAAGTGTATGTACGGGTCAAGTTTTCATTGTAAAATGGACTAGCTTTTGAGAGAGAAGGCCGTAACTCCTGCACCTGTGGCAGCTCGTGAAAGTGTTCAAAATTGCTAGCTGATTCCTTCAGGGGAAAAATACAGGAATTACAGTTCATCGGCATGCATCTGTATGTGGCTTTGAGAAATTTGGGAATAAACATTACTGTATACAATTCTAAAAAAAATACCTTCACTGTTCAAAATACTAAAAAAAAAATACCTTCACAGTTCAATTTAACTTCTTAGCATGTCTTTTAAATGGCTGAACATAAATTCACTGTCTTTTTCTGCTTGGGACAAAAACCTCTGAATAAACATTAGACCTACAGTGTGGTGCTAGCACAGGAATGCCATCTTTATGGTTAAAATTAAAATGGGGGGGTTGACCTCATGTTGGTAGCTCGGAGTCCTGTGGCGCTTCCCGAAGTGTTGAACTGTTGATACCTGGTTTTCCCAAACCCCAGCTGGGATGAGCAGCATGGCCGAGGCAAGCCCTGCTTGGAGCTGCAGGTGGGACCGGACCTACAGAGGTTCCTTTCAGCCTTGATTTTTTGGGGTATGATTTAATGACATATTTCACCTGCTACACAGTACATACTACCGTAGCGGACTCATGTGGATGCGGGAGGAGTTTTTAGTTATTCTTCTGTAATTCCTGTAGTTTGGTTATTACAAACTTACTGTCATCTTTGTTCAGCTTTAACAGATACTTGCAAGGAATTAAGAAAAGAATTTGTACAAATTGCAGAGCACCTCAGTCCCAAATCAGAGTCCTCAGGATTCTGAAGCCCATGCTGTACCAGCAAAAAACGAGGTTTTGTTTTACGTGTGTGAAATGCCAAAGCCAAGGACATTCTCACAGGGTCTGTGCTTTCTTTCAACCAGCTACACGCACCATCGGCCAAGGAGACGCCTGTCTCAGGTAACGGGTGTCCTTCTTTGAAGAACAGGAATTTTGCATGAATTTTACATATATATATATATTTTTTAAATAAGGTTAACTTGTGTAAAGGAGTATAAGACCTATTTTCTTTTGAAAAAAGATTAACAGCTGGGTATTTTATCAGAACAATAAGTCATAAAAATTGGAATTTTATCCCTTTCACTCTGGGGGGAAAAAAACCCACCTTGAGTTTTCTTAAGATGTATCCTTATCAAACCTGATCTCCTTGAAAGTATTGCCATGCCAGTAACACTTTAAGGTGAAAATGTGCAGCTGGGAAATATTTCACAACCGACATTCAACTGGCATTCCTCCCTCTTAAATCTGGATTTCAACATTAATTTGGAAAAAAAAAACTTGTCCCTTTTCTGAATACAGTGTTAATGTTTTCAGTAGGATGGCTGGTTGTGACTAATGTTGGCCTTTCTACAACAAGCACGCTGTCGTTACATAAACAAAATAGCCGACTAATGGAATAATGGCTTACTAATGCAAGAATCCATTTATTTATAAATACCTAATTTTAGTTGGAAAATTAATTAGTTGTACTGCATAACAGATGCAGAAAGATGAAGGTCTTATTAAGGATTGATGATTTTCTTCTTAAAGCAAAAAGTGCAGAGAAGGGTATTCTGAAGACTGTCCTTTGAACACCACGCCTTAAACACAACCTTGAAAACTGAATTTTTACAGCATTCTTGTGTAGTGGCTTGGTGTACTTAAATTTCTTAAACCAAAATAAGGAAGATTTTGAGATGATCAGGTTTTTTGTGAGGCCACCGTGATTTGTCTAGAGGTTACTTTCATTGCATGCTTTCACAGCATTTTGCAGAGAAAATGAAAATCAGTAAAAAAAAAAAAACATTTTTCACCTTTCTAAATTTATTACGTAGATTCAAAGCCCAATAATCCCCCAGGCAGTGTGTTTTACTGAAAGCTATAACTTATGTTGGCAGGAGTGCTTGCTCACAGAAGTGTCACTTCCATTTTATATTGTTTAAATGTTTAAGGATTTTATGCCATTAATCTTTCTATAAATTAGCGTGGACAAGCTTCACTAATTTCTCACTGTACAGCGTGAGAACCAGTGGTTCTCCCTGGATGGGAAGCCACAGCTCTTAAAAGAAAACTAGCAAGGAAAAAGTTTCAGCTCATGGTGTTTTCTTTACCAAGATGCATAAAGAACACCTGTATTTTGTTGTTTGCAAACTTTAATGTTTCAGGATGGAATTTAACATTAGAAATTCAGGTCTTGATTCCCAGTCTTTGCTTAAAAGACATTATGGATGACTGGAAAATGACGAGCACTAAGACTTCAAAGATGGCAGAAGTGCATCATCTCTACTGAAGTGGAACCACAGAAAGCTGCTGACAGACAGAAAGAGCCTCTCTCACACAATACTGTGTATGAATTTAGCTATGTTGGATTAAATCTAATTAACTGTTCCAATTTTCCTGTGTAGACAGCCCGAGACACACTCAGGAGCGGGTGGGTACCTTTGGTAGAGACTGAGCGTCTCCTAAGTGGTGAATAAAAGGATGTGTCTATTTCTATATTCCCTGAATGGGAGGGGAAAAAAAAAAAATCACTTTTATTTATACATAATAACAACATCAAGAGAACAAAACTGAACTGTTTTTCCTTTGAAAGTCACTTTTAACATTAATGCAACAATAAACAAACATTGTTAACCTCTCACATTACTTCTGCATCAAAATTAAGCACAAAATACTGGCAACACTACAGAGAACTTAACTTCTCAAGACATTTGCCATTTTCCTCCATTGTGTAAGCATTTTGTAAAAAAATTACTGTTTCAGTTGAGGGATCAGTAATCTCATATCTGTAATTAATTTTAAAATCAATACAACAGAAATCAGGCTTTGTACCTTCAGCAACGATACCAGTAGTTTATTTTTTTCTAAAGAAGAATTTATATGTTTTAAAGATAGATTTTTAGCTTCAAATATTTAACTGCATTATGAGATGAACACACTACAAATTGCTATTTCCATTTATAATATCATAAAATCATTTGAAAAGTATATTGTGTCTTTATGTGGTGTTTGTAGGGACCAATTTGTATGCAGTTAATAAGTTAATATTGACATACATTGTTCCACTTAATTTCTCTGCCATAAAACAATTTCCGTGTAACCCTCGTTTCTACCTGGTATACGCAGATGCTGATCCAGCAACATCTCCTGAAGTAAGAGGCAGAACCTGAATGGAAAAAAATACTCCATCACTTTCACTGTGTTTCCACTGGTTTCCACTAGCTCTTAAAATGTATATAACTTCACTTCTGGAACTTTCTCATTTTTGGATGCTTAATGTGCAAACTCAAACTCAGGTGTTGCATTTTTGTATTTTTTTTTTACCATAGTGAACACTTCTTGCTTGTGTATGTGCAGAGACCAGGGTTTGCCAGCCAATCCATAAAAGCCCAAGAATCTTTCAGTGGATGAGTAGTCTGTCTCCAAATAAATAAAAACCAAACATGTAATGGGTTTGCCAGCAACATTTTTGTGACTGGCACTGATTGTTCTCGAGGGGTGAGAAACTAAAGAAGTGTGACAATCATGTCTGGGTACATCATAGGCGATCGCGTAGTGCAGCTCACTGCGGGCCTTCCCAGCTGTCACCAGGTTAGCAGAGCTGTGACTGCAGGAGAGCAAAGGACACCACGGCTTTCAACACCTGTATTTTGTGGGGAAGAATTAATTTTGACAACTGCGATGCCGATTTGCATCTTTGCTTATTCTAGCTACCTTTGAGAGCTTGGACAGAGAATCAGCGGTACGATCATCTGCCTCGTCACTAGAGATTGGAGAGATTCTGTGTCACAAAATTGATTTAGAGATTTAAATTTGCAGTTTCAGATCAGTGCTTGATACACAACTCTGCTGTGTAGAGATGTAAACCACACTCGTTTATTTTCCAGGTGTCAAATGTTTCCTTCTTCAAAATATGCATATTATGAACTTTTGGACATTTTTCTATTTTTAGATAAGAAGGTATTTACAGAGACTGTATGCTTATCATCCACTTGAAATTGTCTTGTACTAAGGGCAAAGATAAGTAAAATTGTGGTTATTTGTGAGGCAATGTCAGACTAGGTGAATTTTAAGTGAAGCTGCAAGAAGGCAGATAGTACCCACTGTGTATTTTCAGAAAAAAAGCATCTCATTTCAGTATACAAAAATTCACATTATACAGACACAATTTCAATACAATTTCTGTAAATTATGACAAAGCAGAACACATTCAATATTTTTCAGTCTCCAAAAGATGAGTTATAAAATGCCAGAAATCAACCATCTATAGGATGCACACAAAGACATGGTAGATATTTGGACCTGCAGAACACTAAATGGGAAGGAAAAATAGATTTTAAATAGATTTTAGACAGAGAGACTTAAAAATACGCAACAGTTTGGAGGCATAGGCATGTTTCTCATCTGTAAGAAATTCAGTCCTCTGCTTCAAATTAGGCAAAACGAGGACTTCCGTCTCCCAGGTGATATCAAGTTGTCAAGATTCCTTTTAGGTCTGTCTGAGGAGAATGGCAGAGTACTTCCTTGCTCCCAAGTGTGTGTGTGTGAAGTGTCCTCGCTGATCAAGACAACATCTGGATGTGTCACACCATCTGTATCCTGTCTTGAAAAAAACCCCAGACCTGTGACTGGGGACAAAGAGCTCCTGCTTGATCGGGAGATCTGTGTTTTGAGAGTCTGGAACTACAGAAAGTAATGGACCCTAAGTTTAGATACAGCCTCTGCCTCCCCCGACCCTTTCTCTTTTTAAATGAGCAGATTCCAGCAATCTCATAGCTTGAGAAGCCCAAGTTGACTGACGTACCTCACTGACACCGCGAGCAAGGCTTGGTCATTTTACAGGTTATTTAGGACTTGTTGCTTGCTGTGCTGGCTTCTTGACTTGGCCTCCAGGCATCGTGTGCTGAACTTGAGCTCTCCAGTGAGCTCAAGTATCACACTGATTTCCAGTGGGCAGCAAGGCGTCTAAAGCATGCTCACAGTTTTTAGCTGGGATTTCCTGGGCATAGCTATGCAGGCAGCACAGCTCTGCAACACAAATTTTACTGACTCTGCGTGTTGTTCATTTACTTGCGGCAAACTACTGAAGCAAGAAGATGCTGCTATGCAGCCCACACTTTGTGCACACTGGTTGTGCCTGGGATTTCTGGATATTGCACAACTTGGACAGAGTCAGTCCGGTGTCCAGCATCACAGTCAAATGTTTCAAGTTCCCAAATCCCATGTGTAACACCTTTCTGGTGCAGAAAGAGCACGCATTTGGGGAAAGCCAGGAGGGATAGCATTTCCAACCTAAAATGAGAACTGCAGTGACTGAGACCCATTGTATGTTCAGCCTCTCACAGGTAAGATTTCAGTGCTGAAGTTGAAAATACTATGAAAACAGTGTAATAAATATTCCTCAGTTTCCAGAAAGCAGCATTATTAGCTAAGTATATCTTTTCATGTAGTCTCTAAGCTATTTAACTCATTCCAAGGCAGAGCGCCTTACATCACAGACCTGCTGCCTTTTGTGATATGTATCATTACAATCATGTAATGCAGTGAATATGTACATATCTTAACGATTTTGGAATGCTTTAATCCCCTGTTAAAAATTAACTAGTTGCTTAATCTGCTCAGTCTGTAATGACTGCCTCCTTAGAAGCATTTTCGTATTTTTGGTCTCCTTAGGGAAAGCAGGTGCTGCTGGTACTAAGTGCTTTTGTCCACAAGAAATCATCCCAGAAACCCTGTTTATGAAAGCAGTATCTGGAATTGGGGGGTGAGGATTCACATTCAGTGGGGGAAGAAAACCTGGTCTTGCCTGAGCAATATGATCCAACAATAAGGCTCCTGAACCCCGCCTTTCTAGAAAAGGTGGATTTCTCCTGCTCAGAGTAACAGCAGGCATGTTCTCCAGTACTTCTCTAGAACTCGATAAGAGAGAGTGAGATGGAGAAAGAATCTTTTTCTTTGCTATCACCGACTTACTGTCTTCTGTAGCAGCAGGGCTTAGACTAGTAGTTAACTGAGAATCAGAGCTGTAGTGATTTGCTCCTGAATTTCTTTTCTGGATAATACTGCTGAGGTTTGAAATGAAGCTGATTTGTCCTGAACTGGCATCCTTACTCATAGGAAGCCCAATGGGGTTATGTTTGTCTTCAACATAAAGAGTCTGAGAGTTTATCTCATCATATGATAATTTCCTTGATCCAGTTTGATCAAAGGTTTTCAATAAATGAGCAGTGTCTTTTATGTCAATACTTTGGTGCCTGGTGATGAATCTCTTTGATAAAGCAAGGTCATTGATTTTAAAAGAGAGTTCTTCTTCTGGAGTAATATCCTGAAGTTCTTCTTTTAAAGAGGCAATTTTATTCTGGTGAAACAGTGACAGAGAGCTCTTTATCCAAGGCTCAGACTGTAGCCGCTGCACTTGTGCCAGCTTGGGCCCTACTTTTGTTGAGCTGGATTTTCTCGTTGGTGAAACTGTTTGAGATGAGTTGTCCACGCTTTGTGGATGACCCAAATCTTTAAAGCTGAACAGTGCTTTTTTAGTTTCATTTGAACTTGAAAGCAGGGACGGAGAAGTTTTCAGTTCTACTTCCGATGGGGAAGTGCAAGCAGTCGGGGAATGGCATTCCTCGAGGTCTGCAGGAGGCACGTTTAGGTACTGCTTCGTTTTCTGCCTTCCCGAGGGGGATTTGTCCGTTGTGATGATGATGACTTCTTTTCCTCGCGCCCTGCAGGCATTAAGAAGAACTTTCAGGGTCTCCTTGTCCCCAGAGTTTATTGCATAGACAAGCGCAGAGCAGTTGGAGTGATCTTGCAGGCTTGGGTCAGCCCCACTTTTCAGTAGCAGAGATACCACTTCAGGGCCTGCTTTTTCCAAACAAGCGTGCATCAAGGCTGTCTTTCCAGATTTGTCCTGTATGTTCGGATCAGCCTTGTTTTCCAGTAGGTATTTAACCATCTTTGCCTTGCCGACACTCTGCGAGTCCACATGTTTTGTCCTACAAGCAATCATTAAAGGGGTTTCACCCCTGTCGTTGCTCTCGTTGATGTAGGCGCCACCCTCCAGTAACAGCCTGGTGAGGCGAAGTCGGCTCTGGTAGACAGCTCTTATCAGGGAATTCCCCTCCGCTGGCAGCTCCACCGTTTCAGTCATCACACTTGTCCCACTTACACCTTCCTAGTGGCTGGACAGAACACCTGGTTTTCACAGAGAAAGCAGAGAGGTCCCCCAGAAACAAAGAAAATAGGAAAAAGAAAAAGAGGGCTTAACTGTACAAATTGTTCCAGTAAATATCCCTATACTTTGTGAAAAGAGCGTGAAGGGGGAAAAAAGAAAGGTATTCCCATCTCCTAGACTTCAAGAAATGCATTGAAAACTTAAAATAATATTTGGATGTAGTTGTAACATTTATAGATGCTTAAAGCATGGTTGTCACCTTTTTTTTTAAATGACTGTTCTCCCTTTCGTCACACTCTGACAAATAAGCTACAAAAAAAGTTTAATTCACCACACTCTAATGGCTTTAAATTCAGTACACCCAAGAAGCAAGAACTGAATGAATCCTGCAATGTTTTTGTTCATTTATGTGAGATAGTGTCACATTCACTCATTCCTTCTCATAAAATGACAATGCTAACCATCTTGAAATTAATGACTAAAAGTTCATGCATCTTAAAAAATAAAAAAGGCAAGCATAGTAAAATATTTTTTATCTAAGAAGAAACTGTTACATGGGTGGAAATTAAATATCAATGTATTTTATAAAAGTAATTACATTTGTGGAAGTACTCTACCTTCCTTATGCTCCTTTGAAAACATGGTAGTCAGAGTGAAGCAGCATAAATGAAGTGATGCACAGCCTGTGCCACTCATCCTGGGAACAAAAACAAAAAGAAACATTTGACAGCGTCAAGGAACATCTGGAGGTTTCACACAAATAAAGAGCTTAACGAAACATAACTACGTATATATATTTATATTATAAATAATGAAAGGTCTTGTATGAAGGTATACCTGCACACATGCGACTAATACAATCCAATTACTTTTATTCATGTCTTTTATGTGCTTGCCTACCCATGTATAGGGAAAACTTCTAGACAAAAAAAAAAAATCAATATTTAACAGTTGGCAGAGCAATAGAATTCCAAGACAAGATTCAACATGGATATGAAAATTACATTTGTTTATTTACAGTATACAGCAGAGAAGTAAAAATGTTTAATTAGTAGAGATTAATTTTTATTTGCCACTGAAAGCACTAGTAATGTTCTGATGAATAACTGAAGAGCAGTAATTTCATTCTCTTTTTCTTTCATATCGTAGTTTTACTTTGAATTCCAAAGTCAAAGGATGATACCAATTTAGTTTGTTCCAAAAATCCAACAAACAGTCAGTTGAAATACCTGACATTTTTATTACAGATTTCCTCTCCTCCCCCTGTTTATTTCACTCCATAGCATCAGGTTCTGCAGCTACAGCTGCTTTTGCTACGCAGTGACATTCAGTGGCTTATCATTCACAGTGAGAACAGTTAGCTAGGGAGCTTCATACTTGCAGTGTATTAATTATTTAATTAGTCATTGTTTGGTGGCATGGTGTAACAATGGTCACAAGTAGCATGTGTTTGGGTGAGATACCTCACAATATTTGGTACATGACGGGAAAAAAACATGAGATGAACCAGTTCAGCTTTGGCAGCACCTACTTCTGAGCTTATGGCCCTCAGAGACTATGCAGTGCCTATGACTGCAGTCCTGCTCCAAACAATTAAGGAGGATGAAAGAGGCCGGAACATCTCTCTCATGAGAGACACATCCCACATGCTCACTGCTGAGAGCAGGGACACCGCTGTGGCACTATAATCTTCTTTTGACCAGTTGTTTTTTGTCTTCCTCTCTGTCTTGATAAAACATTTTTAAAAAGTAATTGCATTGAAATTACTTTAAGGATTCATTCTATTATACTGAAAGCACATGATTCAGTAGTGTCTATCTCAGCTTTCATTGATGTGTAAATCATTGTTGTGGAATGCATATTTTTGACAAGTAATACATTCAAGATTATTATCAAGTCTTTTATAAAAGTATCCAATTAATTTGTGCATTTTGGTTTCCAGAAACAAACCAAAGAAAAATATCTTTTAGACAGCACACATGCTAGGGTTCTGATTGTGTTCTCCCTTGTTTTTGACCTACCTGGAAGTCATTGGTGATTTAAGATTTCTTTCATATTTATCTAAATCTCTCCTGATACTTAACTGCTTGTTTTACTTTAAGTGGCACATAGCACTTCCCTGAATGAAAAGACACAAGTCTTTTCATCTGTAGAAACACCTTTTATGGCCAAAAGAACATTAAATATTAAATAGGCACAGACAGAGAATAATGTGGGGACTGACACAGGTGCTTTTTGGCTGTGGAGGTTAACTTGTGCCAAAATAGCAGTTTAAAGCATGAGGGACTACACAACCTATTGTGCGACACTGAATCATGAACTGGTCTTTCAGATCATCCACAAGTTTAAGGTGTTCTTGTACAAACAATATTCCTGGAACACTCTGTGTGTCTAGGAAGAGCTTAATTTTATTTTCAAAAAGCAATATTGTCCTGGAAACTGCTTTGAGATTAAGTAATACAAAGCACCTAGTAGTATGAAAATCAATTTTTGAAGCCAGTGATTATTTCTTTCCAAGAAGTAGACAGCTGCTGTTGTGAGTTTGTACTGGGTCCTATCCTGAGTTCAGGCTGGCAAATTTTAAGAGTGATAACCCACAGCCCTATTCTGATACAGGTCCTGCTGTCCTCATAGTGGGAAAAGCCACAAAAACTTTAAAAGTTTTAGTACTTCTTCCTCCAGACCTTGTTTCTTGGTCTGTAAGCAACATTTAATCACAAGGAGAAACTCTCACATTATTTTGTTACATCTAACAGTGGAAATAATCACAAAATTGAGGGGGAAAAAGCTCATCGATGTTATAATGTATAAACAAACATAAACATTTTCACAAGTAACAGAATGCTATGAACCAATGCTCTTGGAAGATACTCCTCACTTTTTCAATGTGAAAGCCAAATTTTCTGCCCTTTGTAACTCAGCACTCTCAACACAAATAAGCTTTCACAGTAGTGTTTAGAGAGTCTAAAATCATTCTAGTAAAAGCAAGTCATCAATTCTCATATCTGAAAAAAGATGTGCTTACACACTTAAAGAGTGTAAGCCTTTAAATATTGTGATTCTTCATATCCATGTTAACCCTCTGTAAATTCTGTCAGTCAGTATAATGAGAACTCCGATTTCCTACACTGTCATAAACATGCTGAAATTTACCAAGTGAGAATAACTTGATTAAAAAATTACCATTCTCACACAGCCAAAACTTGGCCACCTTCCCCTAAAGCTGCCAGAATCAAGTCCAGTTTTGGAAACCTACCCTGTAAAGTGCAATTTTCCATAGCGAAGCCTCTGTCATCTCTTCAGCCTTGCCATTTTCCAAGGTTAACTGCAAAAATGGCCAGGACCTGTGTGTTTCTCACCCTTCATTTATGATGTGCCATGTATTTTTGAAAAAAGTTTGGAGAGGTCCAGCCAGCTCATTAAGTACCTTTCTCCTGTCGTAGCATTTATCCTCTTTCTGAGTACTCTTTCTCATTTGGAGATGTTTTCTACTGCAGTAATTACTGCCAGAGAGTGGCTGGAGCACGGTGGAGAGCACCCAGAGAGTAAAGTTTTCACTGGGGCTCTACATCAGGGTCAATGGTGTTGCTCATTCCTGTCTCACACCATCCTGACTTCCAACCTAACGGCTCTAACCTTTTCCCTGAGGGAGATCTGGAAAAAACTGGGACAGGCAACTTCTCTAACAGAGAAGTTACAGAGAACACACCTGAAAAATATAAACGCCGGCTGAAAAGAGTAAGCATGATAGAGGCTTTTAGCTTAAAAATTCACCGAGAAGGAAGGGGCCGGTGTTTGAACTGAGAAGAGCCTGACAGAACCTCTTTGCAAGACAAACATCACACCAAACAGCATCCCATCCCTTCAGCCACCGACCCGAACCCTTCCTCAGCGTTCTGCCCGCCCCAACCTGCCATCAAACGCCAAAAAACCCGCTCCGTCCCCTTCGTATGGAGAAAGGCGAGGGCCAGGCGCCTCGGCAGCGGGCGAAGGTGCGGAGGGGTGGGCGAGGGGAGCGGTTTTACCTGTTTTTCCCTGAGGGCCCGCCGGGCGGGAAGGGACGCGCCCGCAGCTCCTGGGGCGAAGGGAGCGGTCTGCCATTCCCGCGCCGCCCCACGGAACACCCTCCGCCGAGCGGGGAAGTTCAGCTGCCGCCGTCCACCGGCCTGCCCTCGGCGGCACCCCCGGCCGGGCCGATCCCCCCGGCAGGCGCCGGGAGCTCTTACCCTGAGGGAAACGGCCAGGAGGCGCGGGCCCCCCGGCAGCCTCCCTGCCGGCCCCCGCCC
>VXBO01009793.1:234320-246472 GCA_013400135.1 Rhinoptilus africanus | reverse complement strand
TAAAAGTGGAACGTGGTCCAATCAAAGATGATTGTGGAATAAAATTAAATGCCTTAACTTATTCCTTGCTGTGGAATAAAGTAATTTCCTTAAAGAGGCTGCGTTGCCTGCCCTGTCCCTGGTCAGTCCTATGTGGAGCTGTGACCGGCGCGCTCAGCAATTCTTTTCCTCTCTTTCCTCAGCAACACTGTAACCCCCGGCGGCAAGCCCAACAGGACACGCGTGATCTGGGGGAAGGTGACCCGCGCCCATGGGAACAGTGGCATGGTTCGTGCCAAGTTCCGTTCCAACCTTCCTGCCAAGGCCATTGGACACAGAATCCGGGTGGTGAGTGGATTTATTTTAGCAACAAGATATTTGCTGGCAGTTTTTGGGGTGCTTTTTGATCCCATGTGGTATGAGGGAAAACTCAAGCTGTGGGTTTGGTCTGTTGCTGTTGTGTATTCAGCATGGCTCTTTGACAGGTGCTCCTTTTGGAGCTGGGGGAGGTTTATTGCCGGTTTCTTGTGCTGAAGCGGATTGTTGTGTTTCAGGGTGGGTGTGCGCTTGCTCAGGTTGTCTACAAAGGCTCTTTGAGATCTGGGGCTTTTACTCAGCTCCCTTCTAAAGCCATCTTGATTTCTTTTCCCTGGGTCTTGTACGTGTACTTTTGTCCCACTATTCCAGTTCCTGCCCTTGATAGATTTTTGTCTTTCCTCCCAGATGTTTTAACTGAGGGCTGTGCTGTCCTGATGTGTCCGCTAGGACCGGCTCCACAGTCAGTGTTTTAGCCCCAAGGCTTCAGTGAGACAGTCCCTCCCCCAGAGTTTTGATGCAATATCTTTCTGGTGATGTTGTCAAAAGGAGTATCAGAGGAGTGCAGTCCTTCCTTTCTTGCTCATGTGCCTTAGAAAAAGCGCAGTAGGAGCGGCACCGTTAAATCCTGAAGCTGTACGCAGGAGGGCTGGCTGCTGGGGGAGCCTGCGCGCCAGCACAGTGCTGCTTCAGTCACTGAGCCAGCTGTTACGCATTCCCGTTCTTGCACCCCTTCTGGTGTAAATGAGGGGTCACTTTTATAGTGGTTGATGGGATTGATCTGGCTTGTAACTGCAAAACTTGTGTTTAAAATAGTACAGTCCAATAACAAGATTTCTAACGTGATTCTATCTGTTCTTGTCTTTTACAGATGCTGTATCCATCTAGGATCTAAATTTTTATTGGAAATAAAATGGAGAATCTGTTTAATTTTTGTACAGTTCTGATTTTTATCTCCTTTGCCTATTTTGAGGGACTCGGTTTGTTTTCAGTAGCATGCCAAGAGTTCACAGCACAGGGATGGAGTGGTGACTCCAAGCTAGACGACATGGAGATTCGACCTGTGCTTGGCAGGGCGTTTGTAGAGCAGACAGCATTCCAAACCCAAAAAACTGGCAGCCTTTACTGCGACCTGTTCATGCCTCCATCATGGAATCTGGATGGTCTGCAGGGCTAAACAATAAATGTTTACAACCTCATAAACTGTGCACACAGCTTTATATAGAACAAGAGAAATACTTCCTTGTCTACCTACTGGAGGGAGACCTCTTGTTCCTGTTTCTCTTGTGTGTGGCGATGACTGTAGAGACAAAACTGTGTGATGGGGCACTAAATCCTAGCAGGTGTAAGTCCTGGCCTCCATCTAAAAATAGTTGTTCTGGTAGAATCACAGAGAAGGGGACCGTGTACCTGTGCCGTGGGCATGCCTGCAGCGTCTGCTCCACAAATTTACGTAGGCAGCTTCTAACATTGGGGCACTGCAGACCCGTGTGCTGAAAGCTTGCTGGTCTCCTGGCCGGCCGTATCGCAGCGCGTGGGGTGGGGAGGATCTGTACCTCGGACTAGTGTGTTGCTTTCGTGAGTTCCTTACGGTGCATTGAACAACAGGGTGATGAAAAATGAATTTAAAGATTCTTAAAGTGCCTCAGTTTCTTGGTACATCCTTCAAAAATACCGGCTAGTTTTAAGGGAGGTTTTGGGTAGCTGCAGGTTGCTGTGGTTGCTGCTGATGTCGCAGTCCCCAGCTGGCCCCTTGGTGCTCCAGGCGGGTGGTACCATGGACTCCAGGTAGTTGTTCCATCCTTTGGAGAGCATCCTGAGCTGGTGAGGCGGGTGGGTCGTGCCCCTGGCCCCCCTCGTGGTCCCGCTGCAGTGCAGCTGTGAGTCAGAGCTCCCCTCCACCCGCGCCCCGCGTTTCGCTCCTCTCCTGCCGCGGGCTGGTGCTTCGTAAGTGACCCTGGAGGAGGTGGAGTAAGCGTGTGTTTGGAGCACAGTAGTGGGTAAATTCGGACTTTTGAATGGCAATTCACACAAAAACGACCTGGCTGCTCAGCTCTGCTATAGAAATTATTTCGCTGGACTTGCTTTAAGAACTAAAGCTGCTGCTCCTGCTGTCTCTGACAGCGGGGGAGCGCTTGCCATGGAAAGCTGTGGTTTTTTTAACGTGAGAGAAGCTGCAGCTTATGGGATGCTGGGTCAGGTCAAGCAGGGCTTTAGTCTTCAAACACCAACTGGTCATAGGTCTTGGATTCAGAGTAGGATGGGGTGGAATACAAGTTGAATTTCCAGTTTCAGGCATTACCAGAGGAAGGAGGAGGAAGCGTAGAAGGCAAGTCGGACTGGACCAGCAGGTTGGTGGGACTGGTCCCTGTTACGTGGTTGGATGCTGCTGATGAGAGGGCAATAAGGGCTCTTGAGTTTGAGGCAAGATGGCCAAAAATATGTAATGATCCCTTTTCCCTTTCGTCCTTTTCTACGGTACCACACTGCTGAGGTACAAACCCTGCTCCCGGGAGGTCCAACATCAAATAGCCTATGGCTACAATTTTTGAACGTGGGTCGAAACTCTGCTGTTTCCTTTCACGTTCCCTTGGTCCCCACCGAAACCAGTGTTTGTACCTGGTGGCGCAGCCCGTTTTGAGGTCTGTGCAATCCAAGTGCCTTTGCTACAGCAAACCCCTCCTGCTCCTGTCCCCCGCAGTGCAGCGGACGGAGGCGCGGAGGGAAGCAATGGCGTCAGAGCAGCCTGGGGGCTGCTGCTTCGTGGACAGAACCACCTGGGAGCTCCTCAACCTGCTGGACGCAGTGGGGAGGCAGAACACGCGGGTGCTGGTGGTGGAGGTGGACGATGAGAATGAGAGCGCTCCCTCGGTGCTGGTAGATTTTGTCCAGGACCTGTGTGGCACGGCCGACATCAGGGCTGAACTACAGCAGGCGGCGGGGACGGAAGAGAAGGATGATGCTGGGCCACATCTGATGTTTATGCTGTGGCAAGCCGCCCTGTTGAAGAAGCTCATGCGGTGGGATCACCTGGATGAGGCCCTCTGGGATGTGAGGAACCTCCTCCGCTGCCTGCCGGATGTGCTGGTGCTGGTGGTGATCCATCCGGACCCCCAGGAGCAGCTGGACCAGACCAGGAGAGCGCTGAGGAGAATGCAGTGTCTGCTGGATGGGGCCTGGCAACTGGTGGTGGAGGCAGCGGTCTACAGCCCAGGCCAGCCTGGTGGTAGCCTCGAGGCATAGAGAGCTGCGTGTAGAGCACTGAGAGAAGTCTTAAACTGCCATGAAGGTATCCTGGGACGTGGCTAAACATGGGGGCGAGGGACAAAGAGACCTTTGTGGAAACAAAACGTGCTCAGGGTGGGGTGTGGAAGGGCCTGAGGGACAGCGTGGACCAACGCGATGGTGGCTGGGTTCAGGAAGGCAGATTAGCTGGACCTTGCAGGCAGCGTGAGCTGGAAATGAGGGCTGGAGTGCTGGGGTGGGAATGGACAATGGCAGTCTGAGACAACTGCATGTCCTCTTCCAAGTTGGATGGTGGTGGCTCTTGCTCTTTCCCCCGAAACACACGTGGCTATGGAGATGCTGCTCGGTGTAGGAACCGCGTTCCTGACTGCCGCTGGGGCTTTCCATGATTATTTTAACAGCTCTGTGATCTCACTGACCCTGCATGCTTCATTGGAGGCATGTGCTGAGTTTTTTGGGTGAGCCATAGGCCAAAGCTTTGACCGAAATGATGCCTGCTGTTCTTCTGTCATGTGTGTTCCCTCCTCTAGACGTCAACTCCCAGCATCCATTTATTGTTTCGCTCCCAAAGTTCAGTTACTGCTGTGCTCTGCCTGAACATATGCGACACAAGGCATTGAAGACGGATGGAGAATGAATTCCCAGAATCTGGCAGGTTGGTTTTAGTGCTGTTCACCTGGATATCCCTTTGCAGAAATGCTTCCCTCCCGCGGCGTTGCTTGTCTGCCCCGTCCCTCTGCATGGACACGGTTCAGTATGTGGCCGCTGCCAGAAGGGGACACTGCTCCTTCAGCATCACCCTCTCCTTGCGACAAAGCTCAGATTTCTTTGCTGCATTGGCCGAACAATCTACCCCAGGAAACTCCTATCAAAAAATCACCCGAGTTCCTGCTTTGCGTGAAATGTCTTGCTGGAGTATCAAAATGTCCCCCAGAAACCTTCTGGGCTGTCCCCAAGAAACCGGCTGTCCAGAGGGAGGGAGTCAGAGCAGGCCAGCTGCCTCTGGATTTTAAACTGTTCCAAAACTGAGATAGTAAAAGAAACCCAGAGGTAAGACCTTAGACTGCTCTTTCCCAGGAGATCCTGAATGCAGGGCTCTTTGGTAGATCTCATCAGGACAAAGCTCCTGGAATGCCCCAGGGTTCTTCATAGTGACAGGATGACGGGAGGGCGAAGTTTGCCCCCTCTTGCCACTGGACAAGGTGCTGCAAACAAGACGAAGGTCCATCTGTTGCCGTGCTATTTGCCATTAGTGCATTAGACCTGCTGTCCTCGCACCAGAAGAGTTGAAGGATCCGGGATGAACTGTCTAAATGTGTTACGCTGATCCATGGGATCCTTCCCACCTACCCTGACGGAAGCTGCTCCAGATGTGCCTGGTACCTTAATGTGGTGTGTCCAGGAGCGCGACACCTTGCTGTCATTCATGCTGTGTTTCCACGCTTGCTGCCGGAGCAGCTCGGGGATGGCCCGTCCCTTCAATACGATGGGTGAAAGAAGCTTGCTGTATCTTGGCTCAAACTCCGCTGGGATCTGTGGGTCAGGGTCCATTCAAGGAGCTACTGCAGGGAGCTGGCCTTACATACAAGTGGGTACCAGGAGACATCCCGCAGGCTGAATCACGGGGATGGTTTATTTTGGGTGGGAGGAACTGTGAGAGCAGTAGATTATTTTAATTTCTAAGGCCAATGGCCCATACAATAGCTGAACTCGCTTCCCATCCTCCCTGGGCAGGGCAAGGCACTATGGTTAGCTGTGCTTTTTTGTGTTGGGAGTTTATATGTATTTCTTCTCTGTGTTTTTTTTTTTTACAGACCTTGTATCCACCTAAGATCTTAACTATCACCAAAAGAAGTATTGAAAAGCTGGTATTTATTTCATTTCCCTGTGTGTACCTATAAGCTTTAAAGCTGTCCCTCAAAGACTGTGAAACTCCCGTTGACGNTCCTCGCACCAGAAGAGTTGAAGGATCCGGGATGAGCTGTCTAAATGTGTTACGCTGATCCATGGGATCCTTCCCACCTGCAGGTTTGTGCAATACAGTACGGAAGGGGTGGGATTTGCGGGTGGTACAGAGCCCCTGAACCAACGTTTTTCAGGGGAAGGATCTTCTAGGTTATTTTTCAAATATGGGTTCTTTCCACATCCTTAAGGACAGTGTGGCTTTATGAAGCAAAACAACCTTGCTGTAGGTGTTTGGGTGGTGCTGGTGATCGGCATCCTCTTGGATAAGGTGCTGGTCCCATGAAAATAAACTGTTTTAAAGGATGGGGGAAAAGGACATTGTCCAGTTGTCTAAACATAATTATAACACAGTTGACCCCATTGCTGTGTTGGGGAAGAGACTTTCCATGAGCAATCAGGCATCTTAAGATAAACTCCCCTTTTCTTTAGTGAGGACACTTTTTTTTTTGGATCAAGCTGACATGGAAATAGTTCCCTTGACACAATGCAAGATGTGTACAGTTCAGGCTGTTTGTGAATGCAGAGAATTTGGCTTTAAGAGACTGCTGTTCAGCACGTTGGGACACCTCTAAAGGGAGTATCCACGACGAGGCCCTGCGTTCCTGTTATTTCCTGTAGTATCTGCAGTGTGCGGGTAACCATCCCAATCCAGGCACAGTCCAAGCAGCTCTCAAGTTCCTCCTCGGGCAGCAAGCTCATGCTGAGTCCGGGCACTTCTGCGTGGGGTGGCGTGGGGCACTACCAAACGCTGCTGGTGGAAGGAGAAGCTCTGAGAAAGGTGGCCAGGACCTGGGAGCACAGGGATGTGCAGGGGCAGGTGATGTAGCCACAGGGATGCGTGGCTGGGATGGGGGAGCGTGGTCACCAGGACAGCCAAGGAGGAGAGGAGGCAGAACGCCACGGGTGCTCTCGAGCTGCTAATCCCGGGTGGATATAGAGGAGTCTTGGAACTCCCTCCTCCTGCCCCTGTGGCTGGTCCCCCAACCTGCCGCAGTCCAACAAAGGCAACTCACGGGCGATCTGCTCTTTAAATGTTGAAGGCCCTTCTCATTTTGGCTAACGCAGGGTTGGCGCGTTTTCCTGCGAGAGCTGTGCTGCCGGGCTGGCAGGAGCACTGCGGTCCAGCAAAGCGGGAAGAAGCGGCCGTGGCCTGAATCCTCTCCAGCCAGCTCGGCTAGAGCCCGCAGAGCAGCAAGCACTCGGAGCACTGATGCATGGCCCAGGGGTCTGCCAAGGGTAACAGGTCTCTTCCCAGGACAGAGGAGAAAACCTGCTCTGCTTGGCTGGCCTCACACCGTGGGCTGCTGGCGTACGAGCATCTGGCCACTAACTCTGGAGGAAGATCTTGATGAAGACAGCACCCGAGCCACGCTTCGCCACCCAGACCAAGCTTTGCCCATTTCCAAAAAACCTTTGGCCTAGCCCTGCTCCTCTCTGATCCGGCACATTGTGTCTACGTGCCGGGACAAAGTCCGATTACCCTTTGGTGCAATGCTGTGGCGTGCCAGGAGGGCACCTTGCCAAGCTGGTTACCTGTGGCTTCTCTCAGAGCAGCTCCAAACCCACCTGCTCCACCCATCGGAGCACCTCCAGCCTGGGAAGCTGATGGCTCTGCCCTTTGCCTTTATAAAGGGAGCGGTTCTGAGAAGCCGGGGGCTTGGGCTGTGCCAGGGCTTTTGTGGGAAGGAGGCAGGAGGATGCAAGGGGGAATGTGAGGAAGGCCGGAGGGGCTGGGTTCGCGTGCGGTGGTCCCCAGCCACAAGTGTCCAGCTCAGTGGGGTCCGGGGTAACTTTTAAGAGGTTCTGCAAAGGATGAGCAGAAGCTGGACTGCTGGTGTCCAAGGGATGCGTGTACTGGGGAAAAAATGGAGGCTGGTGGCTGTGAACAGGTAGTCCTGGGTCCTGCTGTCAGACCAAAGGCAAGGGGACGGCAGGGAGAAGGCAGAGGAGACAGCCAGGTCCTGGGCTTTGACATCACCACCCGGTTTTTAACATCTTCCCAGCGGGGAAGCAGAGAGTGGAGCAGGCTGAGGGGCAGGCTCCGTCGATCGCTGTTGAAGGGGACAGGCAGAGACACCCCTCCTCCCCGCGGTGAGGACTGCCCCAGCACCACGGCTCTCCCCACGCGGCCCTGCGCCAGGTCCCCATCCTCCTCTCTGGAAATAACCTTCCTATGCCCCTCTGCCCTTCCGGAAGTGTTGGTGACTCAAGGAAACATAAGGAAACTTAGGACGGCTGCAGAGATGGGCAGGATGCGGCACGGCTTTCAAAGGGAACGGGATTTTGGAGAAGAGGTTTGGAGTTCCCTATCAGGAAGCAGGCTGTGTCCGAGCAGTGGGGCAGCCAGGGACTTCCCAGCTTTATTTGCTTGCGGGGTGTAACCTCCTCTGAGCAGAGCTCAGAGACGTGCGATGACTTGGATGGATCCAGGCCAGGGCTGAGTCGGGGAGAAAAACGGGCTGCCTCAGTGGTCCCTGGAGGTGGCTGGGTCTGGGGCATGGGGAGATGGGATAGAATGAAGGGACCATCCCATTCGGATTGAGTTGTGACTGAACTTCTCACGGCAAGGATCCATGTCTGGTTTGATGCAGTTCAGGCTTCAGTGGGTGAAAAGTGGGTCAGGTTCAGGGACTATAAAGGTTGAGGGGAGTTTTGGGGAAGGTCAGTGCAGGAGATTACGCTTGGAAGAGTGAAAAGGAAGCAAGGCTAGAAGGGGATCACTGGGATGTTCAGGACAAGGGGATAGAAGGGGCTTGGGGTATTTTTTTCACTCGCAGGTACCTCCTCTGCCACTTCTTTGGGGCACCCAAGAAGATCTCCATGGATGAAGAGCTCGGCGAGTGCTGGTGCCCCACAGCAGAGCTCCTGGTGGCAGCTGGTAGCGCTGCACAAGTAAAGCAGATGTTCTCCAGCGTCTCATAACGACGGTGTGTTTTTCCAAAGCAGTAAGTGGAAGCAGGTTTGGAGAGCAGGTCTGTGGAAGAGCACTTGCGCAAAGGTTTGCTAAGGCTTAGCTTGTCAGCGGTCAGTTCCTGCTCCTGCCTGGCTCAGGGGCTTTTCCAAGTGCCACCATGAGCTCCGAGGCTGCTGAGAAGAAGAGTTTAAGGAGCTGGGATGGGTCATTGGGCGCAGGGGCTCAGAGCTGCTCCCTTCTTGCTCGATTAGCCTCTCTGCACTCCTGTCATCAAAGTTGGCAGGAGAATCCTTTTCCCCCTCTTTCTACTCTCTTTAGAAGGGAGGTTAATCTTGGTAAATGCATCTCTTAAGGGACCTAATCTAACGGACCTTTGGTTTTGCTTAGACTTCAAGGCACTACTAACGCACGTGATAAATTTATTTCTCTGAACAATGCATCTTCTCTTGATGTCCATCCTCCTTTGAAGTCCAAAGTGAGCAGATGCTGTGTTTGCTCTGAACAGCCATGGGCATATGCAAGAGATGTGATTACCCTCATTTAGGGCTAGCTGTAGAGATTTTTCACAAAAGTGGCTGTCAGGTGGATGTTTGAAGGAGTGTCAGGCCTTGTAAATACATCCGTGGTTTTGCTCTGATGCCTGCCAGAGCTCTGCAGTCGCTTTGCCGGGGACTACAAATACTGCTGAGCTCATGGCTGCCTCTGAGCTGTTCAAACTGTACCTCTTTAAGTAACATAAAGGAAGATAAAGTTGTATTTGCTATTAGATCTTACCTCTGTTAATGAATAAAGAAATGTAAACAAGGTTGTTTGGGTATTGTGGGTGATATTCCCCTTTCCAACCAGCCTCTGCCGGCAATGGTACATGTGTACCCAAAATTAACAAAAGAATTGCAGTGGCCATGAAGAACAGCTCTATCTGGTCCTAAATATTAGTTTTCAGAGGCTGGGCAGGCAGTTTAAACAGAGAAACAGCCAGTGGTGCTCCTTCTGAGCTGCGTTAGGAAGATCATTTCAATTTTTTTTCTGTACCATCTCCGCAGGAATTGTCTTAAAAACCTGGGGAATCGCCTGCTTGGAGCCCACTTCCCGAAGCGCTCTGGGGTCTCCGT
Source organism: Rhinoptilus africanus (assembly GCA_013400135.1). NCBI lineage: Eukaryota > Metazoa > Chordata > Aves > Charadriiformes > Glareolidae > Rhinoptilus > Rhinoptilus africanus. Next base: position 236,941 of record VXBO01009793.1, on the reverse strand, counting down.
GCGAGTCACCGGCTGGAGAAGAGCCCAGGGAGCCCCAGGCCGTGATGTTCTTTGCCAGTCCCAGGGGGTATAACCGGCACCATCACCCCAAAGGCTGCGCTGGCAGCTCGTGTGGAGTCTGAACGTGCTGTGGGTCTCGTCCCCAGCGCCCCACAGCGCAGGGGGCATCCTGCCCCCTTAGAGCCCACTGCAAGAGGTCTGGACTTCCCTCTTCAAGCTGGCTGAAGCAAGTGACTGTGTCTGTCTTTGGCTTGTTCCTTGCAGGGAGCAGCTGGTTCCCCTTCCCAGAGACCTTCCGCTGTGACCGTGACAAGTCTGTGTGAGGGCTGTACCTGAAATTCTGCAGCGGGGGAAGGTACGAGCAGAGAAATCCCAAGGTGAGGGCCCCTTGGGACCAGCACCCCCGCCTGCCCCCCCTGCTGCCGCTGGCACAGTACTGATTAAACCCGGGGCTTTTTCCCATTGGACCATGAGCAGATGTGAAAAAAATCCTTATAAATACAAAATTTGGTCAACGCTAAGGCCAGACCTGGCTGTTGAATTGTGTCTGAGCGTAGCCCTGCTGTGCTGGCAGCTGCTCCGACACTGGCATGGAAGTATGGGCTCTCGCAACAATAGACCCTCATCTTTGGGAGAGGAGCCTGATCCTTTTGTTTTACCTCCCCCCGATTTGCTTATCAGCCCTTGTCAATGAGTAAGTGACTTTTGCTATGACCCAGGGCAGAAAGTCTCTTTGAAACCCTCGCCCGGGCTGTCTGCCCCCCCCCAGCGCAGGCATGGAGCAGTTTGCTCAGCCTGTCACAGCTGGGGCAAATGTTTTCCTGGCTTAACATTGGTGGCACACAGTGACCCCCCCGAGCTGCCACGGCTGCACGGTGCCTGGGGACCAGCCTGGGGCACATCCCTTCCCTCCGGTGGCTCCTGCTCTGCTGGGCTCTGGAGGGGTGGCTGCGAGGCAGGGAGTGGGCACGCTGGCTCAGCCGCCTCCGTGCCACGAGCGGGAGTCACTGTTCTAGGGCGGGCACGTGGATTTTGGCTCTGCTTCAGCTTCTAGTGCTCTTGTGCCTCCTTTGTCCATCCGGCAGAGACGGTTTGGCTCCAAATAGCCTCAGAGAGTGGCTGGCCGAGGTGACTCTGGCCATTTGCACCTTTGAGCTGTTTATCCCCTCCTGGGTTCCTGCGATAAGACATTGCCTGTTTGGAGGACCCTGTTCTGATATGGCACAGGGGGAAGTATTTACCACGTGCCGTGGATTGGAGCTTTCCTGGTTCATCTGACAAACGCACCAACACCATGCAAGCGCCAGAGCTGGGCACGGCGACTGCCATCGCCTGGCTTTCATTCACTGTCGGCTGGCAGAGCTGGATCGCGGGGCACGGGCCGTTCCCTGCGCTGGGGCTGTGTAACGTGTGCCAGCACCCAAGCCCCGATTATAGCTCCGTATTTATCCCTGCAAACATTCTGTGCTTTGGCAGGATGAGCGTGTCCCTGTGGAGCGCTGGTGGGGCTGGGACTATGGGCTGTGTTTTACGTGGAGGGGGATGGATGTGGTGTTTGCAGAGGGGAAGGGACTCGGAGGAGCAGCGCGTGGGGTGAGAGCTGCAGCTCAGCTGTGCACGAACTGGGGAACTTGCGACCAGCGAGGGTCACAGCAGTACGGCTTTGTGGGAGTAATAGTTTCCCAAACTGCCGTTGTTTCCCAAATGTGGCTATAGCCTGGCTGGGCTACGCGGCAGCGTAGTGTGTCCTACGGCACACGATGCCGTGGAGTCCACTCCATCACTGCCCCGGGGTACGGCGTGGGGTACGTGTTCCCCTGTGCTCAGCAGTGGTGAGGCCCCCCCTCGAGGGCTGCCTTCAGTTTTGGGCCCCTCACTCCAAGAAGGACATTGAGGTGTTGGAGCGTGTCCAGAGAAGGGCTACGGAGCTGGTGAGGGGTCTGGAGGACAAACCTTAGGAGGAAGGACTGAGGGAACTGGGGTTGTTCAGCCTGGAGAAGAGGAGGCTGAGGGGAGCCCTCATCCCCCTCTACAACTCCCTGAAAGGAGGGGGCAGAGAGATGGGGGCTGAGCTCTTCTCCCTGGGGACAAGGGCCAGGACAAGAGGAAGCGNAAAGGTCCCTTCCAACCTCACCCATTCTATGTTACACCCTGGGGAGCACCTTACACCCTCGGGGGTGCACGATCAGCTGCTCCTCTGCCGCGGCCTCACGCGTGCCNGTAACGTGTGCCAGCACCCAAGCCCCGATTATAGCTCCGTATTTATCCCTGCAAACATTCTGTGCTTGGACAGGATGTGTCCCTGTGGAGCGCTGGTGGGGCTGGGACTATGGACTGTGTTTTACGTGGAGGGGGATGGATGTGGTGTTTGCAGAGGGGAAGGGACTCGGAGGAGCAGCGCGTGGGGTGAGAGCTGCAGCTCAGCTGTGCACGAATTGGGGAACTTGCGACCAGCGAGGGTCACAGCAGTACGGCTTTGTGGGAGTAATAGTTTCCCAAACTGCCGTTGTTTCCCAAATGTGGCTATAGCCTGGCTGGGCTACGCGGCAGCGTAGTGTGTCCTACGGCACACGATGCCGTGGAGTCCACTCCATCACTGCCCCGGGGTACGGCGTGGGGTA